>CATIWM010023682.1:0-13833 GCA_949671775.1 Mallotus repandus | reverse complement strand
TTTTTTTTTTTTTTTTTAGTTTTGGTTTCGCTGCTGCTTCTGCTTCCATTGAAACTACTTGCTAAGAGGGCAGAAGGTTATAGAATCCTCAATAATAGTTGGGGGAGCAAAAGTGGTTCATATGCCTACTTTACCTATTTGACAAAAGGGAATGAACTTTGTTTCGTTTCCGGGTATTGTAAAAATTAAATAAAAATAATTAAAAATAAATTAGATAGTCTTTAAAATAATTTTAATTTATTATTTTATTAGCAAATAAAAGTCATAATTTATATATGTATTAATACATTATAAAAAGTTAATTTAAAAAATATAAATTTACAATGTTATCCAAAAGCTCAAAAAAATTTATTACATATCAAATGGAACTTTTTCTTACCATTCTCAAAGTAAAACCACTGAATATATTTACCTAAATTATTAGACACTAATAAAATAAGTAAAAAAAATTAAAAAAAAAATTATAAAAAGATCAGATAATTTAAATATAAATAAATAATACAATAAAAGATCATTTTAAATTAAAAATAATAAAATTTATCTTTATACCTCATAATACCTTTAAAATAGCAATAGGTATTGGACCAAGTCTCGCCGGCAAGAATTTACTTATTTAATATTTCATTAATGCGCATTTGTGCCTTTATAGGGACAACATGTTGCTTTCTCAACATCTCATTGCCTGCCAAAGAAAAAAAAAAAAAAACTGAGTACTAAAAGAGTAAAAGTCGACCATTTCAATTCTATTATTAATTCCAAGATTTATTTCTTATTTGGACACTTCAGACAAAGATAACTAACAAGGAAATTCTACCAAAAACAAAATGATAAATTCAGAATGATAATGATAATGATATGTATTACTTAATACCTAATATACCACCATTTATCTAATGATTTTAATTTCATTCATATATATATATATATATATATATATTGGAAATAATAATTCATAAATAAAAAGACTTTCTTTGTAAAACTTATTTATGAATTGAATAAATTTTATAAAACCACATAAAATAGCTAAATTCTTGAGCAAAATTATCTAAATAACATAAAATATAAAATGAATTACAACATGACATAAGTTAAATTCAATTATTTAAAATTTATGCAAGCGCAATTTTTATATACTTTTAGTTAAAATTCGATCAAATAATTAATTCTCCAAAAGATATAGTGGGAGATTCAAGAATCTCAATTTTAAATCCTCGCTCTCCCATTTTTTTTAATTCCGATATACATATTAAGATAAAAAAAAACAATAATTTTTGTTGTAAATAATAATTAATAGTACATATGACATTTACCATGCAAAATTTTAAAATTGTACTTAATTAACAAAGTATATGCAACATTGCATTTTTCCACACTTTAATTAAATGGTAGCAAGCTAGTTAGGTGTGGAGACTGGGGATCTAACTCTCTTTATCAATTTTATTTTTCTACCATACCAAATAGACAGCAGAACATTAGATAGTTCATTATCAACAACAATTGATTAAGCTCTTTTGATTTTTATGTTTTTTTTTTCTTTTTCATTTTATTTTCTTCCTAGCAACACAAAAAGTTTATTACTTTTGTGCTACTTTTCTACTTTAACTATTTGGTCCTTGTGTGAATTTTCTTTGTCTATTAAATCACCTATAGTTCTCAAATGAATGGATAAATAGTATATTTTATTAGATCAAATACAAACTTACGTATAATAATTTATTTACAGAATTTGAGCTCATGATTTTTAGTTATGTGACCTCAATAAGATGGAATTTTTGCCAACTAATTTATGTCTTATGTCTTAATGAAAATTATTTTGTATGTGTAAGACTTAATACATTTATGACTTCTTAAATTTAGCATACTTTATCAATTTGTCTTCTTAATGTATAAATTAACCATTTTAATAATATCAATCAATTAATAGTAGGATTTATCAATACTTTTTAGTGAGTTTAGGTGTATAATAGTTTTACTTCAACTTTTAAAAAAAATCATTTATACCTCATAAATAGTGTTAAAGCTGCTAGTAAATTTTTATTTTTAGTTAGTTAAAATATTTAAATGGTTAGTTTATAAATTAAAGAGATAAACTGATAAAATATGTCAAATTTAGAAATTGTTTATACATTAAATTAATATATAATTAATTTTTTTAAAAAAATTAATAACTGTTAAGATCAGTTTGTAGTGAATTATTTTTATTTAAATGATATTGTAAATTTAAATTATGATATATAGATTAGTATTAAATTAATTGGCAACAGATTATTACAAATTTTTAAAATTTTATTTAATTTAAATTGAATTAGTTAAAAGTCATGAAGACAATGGATAGATAGTCTAGGCCCGAAAAGAAAAGAGATATCCTTAAAATAGTTGAAAATTTACGAATGGAGTAATAATTGTAGAAAATGTAAGCATTTTCCTAATAAAGTGAAGAAAGGTAAGTACCCCATTAATGTTTTAATGTTGTATATGATTTGGTCATGACAAATTCTATAAAAAGCCAAAACACATAACTTTATAAAAATTATGCACATCAAAATTCTCCAATTGTCAGATGCTACCCATCTCTTCTTCTTCCTCGCAAATCAACTTAGACATTCCCTGCTGTTCATATATGCACGTGTGTCTCTCCTTTTGTTGCTTATGATTATGATTATTATTATTATTATTATTATAGAGTTTTGTCTATTATAAGCCTTTTCAGAATTTTTTAAATAGAAAAAAGCCAGAGTTATTATAATTATTATTGCACTTTTCACTTAATTCGAATTTATTACAGCTAATATACATATAATATTCAAAATATATATATTCTTTTATTCAATTGTTGAATATAACAAAATTTTTTATTATTGTTGCTATTATTTTAATCTGAAAAATAAAGAATAAAAATTTATACCGATTTATAATTTTATAATATTATAAAAGAGAATTTATTATATTAGACCACTCAAATTTCAATATTATTATAGAAATCATAAAAATTCATGAAAACCTCATTAATTAGTGAAAATTTAAATGTCAACCGCATTAAGTTATATAATTCTCCTTTTAAGTTTCTCAATTATGAATAATCCATTTTTTTATCTAGCTGGAAAATAATTATTTTATTACTATATATATATTATGTAAGTGTCAAAATGGATTGGTGGGTCATATTTGTGTTAAGTTGACTCACTTTGGTGACACGATTAGAGTTAACACAAACACGACATATTTATTAATCATATAAAAAATTTCAAACCTAACACGACACGAATATTAAATGGGTTACACGAATACGATACGTTTAATTTATTTTTTTAAATGGATTGTGCGGGTGATAAAATTCAACATGACCCATTTAACCTGTAAAACATTTATACTATTTTTCAAAAAAAAAATTTAATAATTTTTATAATTTAGTAATTTATATAATACAATTATAAAAATATTTTTTTATAAAAAAATTATAATAAATAACTTATTTATTATTTAAATCATAATAAATTATATATATTTTTAATGGATCGTGTTGTGTCATGTCGGATTGATACGACTCAACATGACATGTATAATTAAACAAGTTTACGTGTCAATCCGCGACATGATCTAATTAAACTGTGTTATAAATTAATTGATCCATTTTTGACACGAGTCCATTTAACTTCAATACTAATTCACTAATTTTGCGTGTTACACGAATCAAATCTGCGTGTAATTACTCATTTTGATATCCATATATATAACTAAATGAAAAGTAAAGAAAATTCTGATAACTTGATAACAAATGATGAATTGGAAATGCTACATTGTTGTCTCTTTTATGTTTGTTCACTTGGCCGGCATAAAGTTGAAAAAGTCCCCTAACAAATGTACCTTTTTCCAAATTGATTAGCTACTTTATGTAAGATTCATCAAAATCTGCAATTTAGCATGCAATCACCAAGATTTCCATACTTTTCTTTATGAAATTCTGAGCAATATTGTTGTCATCTTTTGACCTTTACTCACAGTACACACTGTAAAATTCACCTATAAATCTTCCATAACTTTGGTCAAAAAAAAAAAAAAAATCTTCCATAACACTTTTAAAACATTTGAGTTCAAAAGTGGGGTGCTAGCACAACTTTAAACTAGTGATCGAGCATTTCATTAACATCTGTCGGAATTTAGGTTCGGGTCTCAAACCCCTCCCTGTCTTCCTCAATTTATTCTAACAAAAAAAAGTGGGATTTTTTCCCCTTTTAGACCTAGCGTGATCCAAAATTGGAGTTATTGCAGATAAAAAATATTTTTAAATGAGTTAATTTTAGATTATTTAAAATAATATTAGCCAAAAAAACATATATATAAAATACTTTATTTTTTAATTATTATTGTCAACATGAAAAATATCTTAAAATTGTCCTAAATGTATTAATATGTTGTGAAAAGGTATAGTCTTAAAATTATCCTATGACATCTTTAATCTCAATTTTATGTGTCAAGTGAACTGAAAATATCTTCAGTTACTGTTTGAACGCCAAAAAAAAATCACTATATTAGAAATGTTAATGTTTAGAAACCAATTACAGAAAAATGTGAAATCATTTGACAAGAACAAGAGTTCTAGGGGCGTCAAAATGGATAATAATACACATACACGATTAGTCTAACACGCAAAATTAGCAAATTAATATTGAAATTAAATGAATTCTTGTCAGAAACATATCAACCCGTTTATAACACGATTTAATCAAATCGTGTCGCAAATTGACATGTAAACTCATTTACAATCCATTTAATTATATGTGTCATGTTAACCCGACACGACACAACGCGACCCATTAAAAATATGTATAATTTATTATAATTTAAGTAGTAAATTAGTCATTTATTATAATTTTTTTATAAAAAAAATATTTTTATAATTTTATTATGTAAATTGTTAAATTATAAAAATTATTTTAATTTTTTTTGTGAAAAATATTATTTTTATAAGTTATAAATGTTATACAGGTTAAATGGGTCGTGTTTAATTTTATGACCCGCACAACCCATTTAAATAAATGGACTAAACGTATCGTATTCGAGTAACTAGTTTAATATTCGTATCGTGTTAGGGTTAAAATTTTTGACACAATTAATAAATGGATAGTATTCGTGTTGACTTTAATCGTATCACTAAAGTGGATTAACTCAATACGAACACGACCCACCAACCCATTTTGAGACTTCTAAAGAGTACTACTATTTTTTTTTTTTTTTTTTTTTTTTTGAAAGATGAACAAGATTATTTGGAATTCATTTAGGCAATCAAGCAACAAAAACAGTTTTCTTGTTTCACAGCATGTGAAGTTGAGAGTTTGGACCCTACACAAAGCAGAGACACAGCTCATGGGGCACATGCAAATTGCAATTATAAGAGAGGCAAAGGCCTCTTCCAATCCAACACAGTCACTGTCTTCATAAGCTTCCAAGTAAAAAAAAAATACATAAAGAATACCCCACACTTGCCAAGGTGTCACCTGGTGTCTGGTTCTTGATGGAAATATAATAGATTCTATGTCATGCCCCATCACAAGTAAATGCACTTGCAGCCCTCAAATGGAAGAAATCCCTTATATAATCTGTTGAAGATTTCCATCAACATTATCTCATTCATTGCATTATATTTAATAATAGCATGGTGTACAGCAACGACGAGGGCTAGTTCAGCTTGGAAATGAGTTTGATTCCAACTATGATATTTTGCAAAATTCTTCATTTTTGTTTTCATCTTTCATGAAATGATTTTTTTTTTTAATTAAGAAGTATAGCTAGTTATTATTTACGAGAACTGAGATTGAATTTTGCTAAAAATTTACACATTTTGCAATGAATTGATTACACTTAGTTTTGGGGCAATTTGATAAATGGCCAAATTGAACCTCTATTTTTTTCATTAATTAATTCCTTTCTAAGAACTAAGTTAAGCAAGGTCGATAACTAATTTTGTTAGCCAAGACATTCAACAACTAAGTGGTGCGTCTTAAATACAGTTCAAACAATAACCAGATAACAGCTTATAATGACGAGGAAAAAAAGGAAAGCAATTGTTGTTCATTACAGAAAGAAAATGGTTGGAAATTATTGTGCAAAAAATGAAGATTGTATATTTTCATATTGAAAAGAAATTTGTGAGAAGTGGATCAAATAAAGTGGAGACCTATCCTGGTCTACTGTCAATAGGCAAATGGCTGCCAAATTTAATTTACTTTCTGCAAAAGACAAACTACAAAATAAACCTTAACAGGTAACATTATTTTGGCAGATGACCATGATGTGTAGTATAAAACCACTGTGTTCTACCACCCTGCTGATCAAAGCAGTCAATAACTCCTTGTAACAGCATTGGCTAGGAAACAGAAAAATGGAGCTCCTTAAAAAACCCAGCTCACTGGTTCAACACCCTAAAAGATATCGAAGAGTAAGAAATAATGACAAAAATTTGAGAAATATTGAATTATTGAGCAAGGATAATCTACACTTACTATTAATGTTTCCCGTCATGGAATTGAGCATTTTTTGAAGACTTGAAAGTTTCCAGAAATTCTTTGGCCTTTTCCAACTCTTGCTTCTGTCTTCCTTTATCCCATTTGTGCTCAGTAGCCAGTATCTCAATGATACGTGGCAACGCCCGACCTGCTGCATCAGTATCCAGAAAAGCAAGCCTTGATCTTCTAGCAATGAAATCAACAGCAGATTCACAATACTCCTGTCGAGCACAATAAGCAACCTCTGCCTCTAGAAAAGGATAGCCATGCGCAAGTCGCTTCCCTAGACCTTCATTCTGAATTAAAGAGGATTCTCAATGTTAATTAACAATAATATCAGAACATAAACGACAGAATGAACAAAACAAACAAATAATCAAAGTTTAACTCTCGCTACTACTTGGGGTGCAGTGAAGGACATGAGAACAAGTGATAAAGCACATAAGAAATGGAGAAAAGCTGAATCAACCTGAGCAATGACAGCCACTCGCTCTGCCAATGTACCATATGCATGCGATAAATGCTTAGCAACACCAGTATCCATTGCTCCAGGGACAACTTTACCACCATATGTCTTCTTCATGCGTTTATATTGTTGAGCAAGAACTGTAAATGATGAAGGCTCCCATCCATCACCACCAATAACCCTCAGGTTTTGAGTTAAACATCCATTTGATGGACTCAGTTTCCCAGATTTTATTGCTGCATTAACAGCATCTTCTGCCATGCTGAAACCATTTCTAGTAAGCACAGCACTTGGTGCAAGTAAAGGGAGCCATATAATTAAAGGAAAACAAAAGGAGATAGAAGGTACAAAAGATCATTGCAAAAATAACAATTAATGATTGATGTGAGGAAATATTTGGATGGACCGTTTAAAATGCATTGGCAGCAAAGTGGATCTGGGACCATTTTTGAGGAACAGTTGGAGGGATATTGAGATGGTTAAGACGTGCAGTTTAGATTAACAAATGCATCAATAAGGAAGACTGTTTATATTGAAAAAGGAAAGCAAGAGCCCAACCAGGAATGACTTAGAACTAAATAGTATGAACATGTTTTGTAACCCTAGATCTTTCTAAAGACATATATCTAAACAAGAGGAAATGGAGGATATGGTCCACATTACAGACCCCAACCAACTTAAGATTAAGACTAAGTTCAACTGAACCAATTGGTGAAACTTGTAAGAATGGATAAGTAAATAATTATTCTAACTCACCAGCCATAGCACCCTACTGTACAATAATTACATAGCCACAGAAAGCCAAAACATATTACCTGCGGTAAGTAGTCCATTTTCCACCAGTGATTGTGACCAAACCCGGATAATCTTCACTGACAACATGATCTCTGGAGATGCTCTCAGTGTTCTTTGCTGATGGATCCACAGCTAATGGGCGAATACCACTCCAGGCTGAAAGAACATCTATCCGGCGAACCTAAACTTATACTCTGTCACTTTAATATCCATAGCCAAGCCAAACAAGAAAGAAGGGACAAAGCAATTCACTAAAATCTCATCTCTGATGACTGCAAATTTACACAGACATGCACATATCTTCTTTTTAGCATTTACAGTTAAGCCACCTAATAATCATGATTCTGTGATATGCATCACCCAGAAACCCATCCAAATAAATCATACAAGCAAATCCGCTCACAATGTAAATTTGCAAAAGGTAGACAGATACAGAAACATGAATAAACAAAAAGGAAAACTCTGCGAACCTAGTTATGTAAAACTCCTACTGTCAAAAGAAATGGACCACTAGTTATACAATAATAATAGGATTTGTTCATCCAAAGACGGCTCTACCAGACATCAATTCAGAAGAAAGACGAGCTAATGCAAGAACAACAGATTTGTTAGAGCAGAGTCCTAGAAAAAGCATACATCAACCAGCAGTTTACTGTATTTTCGAATTACTAGTTTATAACTTGAACTTTTTTGTCATTAAAAAGTTCTATCGTTATCCATCTTTTATTAAGTCGAAAGTCAATAAAATCATCAAATTGAACAAAGATTAGAGATTTTTTTTTAAAAAAAAATTGTTACTTTAAATATATTGTCCATCTGTTTCATCAAGCCAAAATAAAATTCCCAATTTGTTTGTGAAAAAGTTCTATTGTTATCCATTTTTATTAAGTCAAAAGTCAATAAAATCATCAAATTGAACAAAGAATAGAGATTTATTTTTTAAACAAAATTGTTACTTCAAATATATTGTCCATCTGTTTCATCAAGCCACAATAAAATTCCCAATTTGTTTGTGAAATTTTATGCATGCAAAATATTTCATACCTTGACACTAAGGTAATCTGAGATAGCATCAAGTATAAACTGAATCTCATCCTCATGTGGTTCTGGAAGTGCAGTAATGACAGTGTTAGAATCTGTAGTCCCAGCAACTGTTCTTCCCAACCATGGTAACATGAAAACAACACGTCCATCTTTTGTTTTGGGAACAATCAAGCCCATTCCCTCTGGGGAATAATAATCAGGGAGAACTATATGCACACCACTACTAGGACAAATCATAGGTTGTACATCTTTGTTAGCCATTTTCCTTACGGCGTCACAAAATGGCCCAGCCGCATTCACAACAACTTTTGCATAGGCATCAAACTCTTTGCCTGGTATAACATGACATTCAAGATAAATAAGCACATCTAAGCGAAGTACTAAGATTAAGACACAGAAATGCAAGCACCAAAAGAATTATGTTTGCAGGCTCATCTGTGTTTGCATTTATGACACACAACAATGCAAACAGTTCATTATAAGAAAAGAAAATTTAAAAATTTAGCAAATAAGGAAAAATACATTGTGTTTGGGCTGAAATGATTCCACATTACCAATTGGCTTAAAGGCGGTTATACATGCATCCATATGCATTGTTTTCTTAAAATCTCTACAGGGGGAAATTTTGGAATTTTATATTAAAATGTAATAATTCCAGAACAGAAATTTTCTACTGCAGTTTTCTTTTACATATAACACATTTTTCTGCAAGCAGCCAAATTTTAAAAAAAGTGCATATCAGAAGAAGCACAATCACCTTTCCCATCACTATCAAAATTTCTAAAATAGCATCTATTTTATTCAATAGGCCATGTTTACTGGTTTTTAGGTGCATGGTTTGAAATTATTTTCTGAACTCTTGAAAATTATAAGCTTCAATAAACATCTAGCAATCATATAAGCAAAGGAAAAAAAATACACAATTTAAAAACATAAAAAGATTTTGAAAAAACAATTATAAAAATACAACGCAGTGAATTTATCAGTTCAAATATTTATTTTAAAATTCATAACCTCTGTCTATTGAACACTCTTCAATCTCACAACCCTTAAGTTACAGTCTGCGAGTTGGTTGTAGCTCATTGAGGTACAACTGAGAGATTAAAATGGTTTCCCAATTCCCATCATATTCAGATATAATCAAAACCAAGAACTTCAGTGAACCCTACCCTCCAGTTTGACTTTATTGATACTATGTTAAGCCAGTGCTCCAAGAGCTTCAACCAACTGATCATGCAGATAACTCCTTAACAGTCTGACTTCAGGATTCACATATATGTGAACTAAAATTTCAACACAGTTTATAAAGGTTGTGCATAGTTCAGTTAACTAAACTGTGCACACCAAGAATTCTTTGTCAACGTTTATCATAATTTTTTAAGAATGAAGCAATAACTGCTGACAACCAAAAAGAAAGGGCAGAATTTATGCAGTCAAAGTCTTCGGCAAATGCTAATTTGTGAAAAGATAAATGTCATACCTGATAGATTATCCCGGATACGTGCACCAATTATATGGCCATTAGCCTCGTCTTTTAGTAAAGACACCACCTCTGCATGGTTGAGCACTGCTGCACCAGCTAATGCAGCAGTACAGGCCAAACTAACATTAAGCCGTGAATCATTCATCTGCCCATCATAATACACCACTGTGCCCCTTAAGTTCCTATCTTTTCCTTTTCTTGCAAGAGTAGGGAAAAGTTCAAGGGATTCTCTTGAAGAATAATATCTGGACAAATGTAACAAGCGTGGTCCTGCGACCAAATCGTACAATTTCAAGCCCATCCAATAGTATACTGCCTCAAACCAGCTGAAACAGGGTGTCATGCAAGGCAAAGCATGGCACATGTGTGGTGCATTATCAATCACCTGTTTACGCTCCTCAAGAGCATGGAAAACTAGCTTCAGTTGTCCGTAGTCAAAATTAAAGACAGCTTTCTCCAAGTAGCGAACTCCTGTGAAAAAATTAATTGGCCTTAAAGATGAGTTAAACTAATTAACTAAAAGGCCCACATTTAAATTCAAAATAGAAAAGAAGAAATTTTTTGGTTATAGATACACATAAAAGCTAAACATGGAAATCCAATTGTTAACTCATGTAAAATGAGCTTCATGGCAGCATATCATCACGACGGTTTTCTTCAAAAAATTAGACCCCACTTCAATCAAGTTAAAATGAATAATCAACCACAGAACATTTTAAAAATATGATATCCATATGAACATAAAAATGGAAGTCATGAGCAAAGTCTCCAAAATATAATGCAGTTGTAATGGACTAATTCACAATTACTCCATAATAAAAAGCCATTTCATTTCTCAATTAACTGGTCAAGAATTAACAACTCACATTCACTAAATTCAGACATATTAACAAAAGAACATAACAGGACTCATCACTGCTAGAGGTCTCCTTATTGCTAGCATCTGATAAATAATCACACTTATAGCATGTTTGGCTTAGTTATTCAAAAATTAGATTCCTTTGTGAACCCAAAAAAGAAAAAAACAAATGGAATTCTAATCCAAGCAGGCATTTCCATATAGCCAACCAAACGTGGCCTTAGAGAAATCGATCATATATATATCAAAAGACACTTGCCTCCATGAATAAGCTTCGTTGACCTAGAAGAGGTACCAGAAGAGAAATCCTCTCTTTCAACAAGACCAACACGGAGTCCACGTGTCACAGCATCAAGCGCCGCACCAGAACCGGTGGCGCCACCGCCAATAACCAGAACATCAAGAGGATTATTCGCACCGGCGCCGATCAAAACCGACTCTTGAGTCGCGCGCGATGGGATAACGGCATTAGGATCAGTAATTCGCTGCCTTACAGAATCGAGAGCAGGTCCGCCGCCACGGTCGTTGGCGGAGAGATTATGAGGAGAGAGAAGGATTGCACCACCCGCTACGGCAGTTGTGGCGGTTGCAATTGCCACAGCCCCTAGACGACGGAAGCGGATGGCGGAGGAGGAGGACATGGCGATGACGGGTATGAGGTGGCAGAAGGAAGCATGAGAGTGGGATTATTAGTACTGTTATGGAGACGCCGGGGGTTGCCTTGGGAATCATTCCATGTGCGTGGTTTTACTTAAATGCCCTTTTAATTGGTTGTTTTTTGCAAGTATTATGAATTGGATTCGTTTATGCTCTATGAATATTTATGGAAAGTTGGAAATGTAAATGCAAGTTTCCATAAAAGAGAATGAAGTTTATTTGCTTAGCTGTTGTATTGTTTTTGGAAAAATAAAAAAAATATTTGAAACTGATAGTATACATTTAATGAAAATGATAATTACAATTAATTAATTACTACATTTTGACTGTTATATATAAAATTAATTAATTTTATTTAAAAATTACTTTTATTATTAGAAAATATATAAGTAATTCGACTTTTAATTAATTAATTATTTTATAAAATAATTCCATTATGATTATTAATGTTATATGAATATTTATTATCGTTTCATATTTAATTACAATAATGGCCATTTATTTCTATTAATTTTTTTATAAATAATTAGGTGTTTGTTTTCAAAAAATTTCAAAATAAAAGCAGTGATGAAATAGTTAAGTGGTAACTCTTTCAAGGGTGTCCTAAGGTGCAAAATTTGATTTCTGCCGCCATTGATTTAAAGGGAAGGACTACTCCCTATTGTGTAATTCATTGAAATTTAAGTTATATGAATTCCCTATTAACTAAAAAAAATTTAAAATAAAACATATAAAGAAAAATTAAATTTGATAAATATTTTCTATTATGAATAATTATGTAATTTTGTTAAAATTATATGTATTTTTCAATCATCATAAATTTATTAAGTATAAATGACGTATATTTATTTTATAAAATACCATAATTAAATATCTAAATTTTTTTAAAGGTTCAACAAATTTAGTTGGATTATTTTATTAGTTTTTAAAAAATGAAAATTACAAATTTAATAGATAATACTTAATTTACAAAAACTAAAGCATATAATAATAATGATGATGATAATAAGAATTTTCAAAAATGAAAATGTTGAATATTGCTAAACTTTGGGGACGTTTTTTTTTCCTTCAGAAAAAAAAAATTCCAATAAACAGCAAACAAACCTAGCATCGGAACAGGGGCATATAGGTAAAAAGTGGAAATTTTTTCAGAACGAAGTGGGGGCAGTGTCCACATGTAAAAGTAAAATAGAGGTGTGAAGGCTCTCGTCTCGTGAACTGTGACGCACCGTTCTGTTGGCCATTGAATGAAGACAAGCTTCTTCTCTTCACGTTTGCTGACATTGTAAGACTTGTGACTCACTCACTCTTTAACCTGAATAAAAGTCAAATGGAAACTTCCACGTCAACGGTCCACCCATTAAATTAATTTGAATTACTTGCCTATTTAAGCAGTATTGTTTCTATTTAGAGGAATTCTATGGCTATTTTATTTTAAATAAAGTAACTTTACTTTTTAGATCCAATAAAAAAATTACACGTACCATTTTAATTAAAAAATAAAATATTAAAATATATGTTAATCTCAAGTCACATGTTGCTTTATTTCAAAAAAAAAAAAAAAAACATGTTGCTTAGTTGCTAAATAATTGTTAGAAATACTAAAATCTAAGATAACTAAACTAGCTCTTATATACCCTAACACTTTAAAATATGGGAAGACTTTGAGTGTAAGATTTAAGATATATCATCTAAATATTATTAACTTAATTAATAAAAATAAGATGTGTTTCATGTTTTAAATTATACCACTTGGTGTATATACAACCAGTGTAGATAAGAATCTCACTCAATATATATATATATATATAATTGTGAAAAATAAAATAAATAGTTGAATTTTTGTAAAGTTATTAATGTTTTATGTTCAAATGAATCATTTAATTTTTTTTATAATTAACTATTAACTATGTTTGGATCAAGATTAAAACTATGAAGTGTAAGAGTTACAGGTATGATAATTAAATTGTTAACATTTTTTGCTAAATAAAGGTAAATATAAGGTAATGTATAAGCTGTGCAATTG
>CATIWM010023656.1:0-11221 GCA_949671775.1 Mallotus repandus | reverse complement strand
TGTGTTTTATATATATAAATGCCATAATTATTTATGTATTTTGGATGTCGTGCATATTTTATATGATTTCAATACTTTATTTAATATGAAATATTTATTTATTTGGAATAAAATATTTTTGGAGGATAGCCGTAGAACGTGCCACCTAGTGGGTTACACTATAACTGTTGTGCAATAGTACGTTAGATGCTAGGAAATAATTTATTGATTGATGATTAAATGATATATTGAGAATTGTGGTTAAGAAGAGTGACTGTTGTAGCTCGGTTGACTTAGTGTCTCGGGGCCAGTCATGCAGGCATTGAGACTACGGGAGCTCGATTGACTTAGTGTCTCGGGGCCAGTCCATTGTCAATTTAGAAAAGAGAAATATTTTGGTATTTAAGTGAGCCTGATGGCAAGTAAGGATTATGTGATTTGAGGATACGAACTTTTTAGGGTTCTGCTCTGATCCTCTAGCAAATTAAACTACGAAAAATATTTTCAAACATCTGTGTGGATTGTATGTATATTTATATAAATATAAATATATGAATATTATTATTGATATTTGTGTGTACGTGCATTAGGTTACATGCATATATATAATAATGATTCACTCAGTGAGTTCTGACCCCCCTCAATTATTTTTCAGGATTCTTCTCGTTAGACCCCTACTAGTAGTAATCTTCGCCAGACTCTTTCTTCCTCGACTGACTTATGTAAATTTTGAACTGTCACTTTTTTTATATTTATTAGACGCTATAGTAGTAGTTTATCTTGTGTAGTATGTAATATTATTTTTAGACTGAAAATTGTGCATTTGAATATTGTGTAAATATTTTATTATAATATGATAAGGAGTTTCTTTTATATTATTAAAAGTTTTAATTCTTAGGTATTTTTATATATATGATGAATGTTTTATTTTTGTTTAAGGCTTGCTACGGATTCTGGATTTGTGTGAATTCCCGTTCCCTAGCGTCGGTCATGACTCCCGGGTTTGGGTCGTGACATCATCAAATAAATCCTCTTCAATCCTAAATACGAGCTCAACTTCAGTTTCATTTTCAAGACCATCCTCCCCAATTACACATTCTTCATCTACAACAAGGCCTTTCACACCATCCACCTGCTCAACCTTATCGCATACCTAAACTCCAACGAGAGTTCGTCTAGCCCCAACTAGCTCTTCACTTGACAATAATTGAGAATCCCAAAGCTCAAGGCTTTTTACTCTAAGCTTTAGGGCACAAATACCTACAAGCTTAAATTTAACTTCTACTAGATCAAATTCTCGCCCATCTACTCCCATATATCTGGTCTAGCAACTTTTGTATCTCCTGCATTTGATCTAGAAACTTCTACATCTGCATCTACGTCTCAGCTTCAGTTAGGGGTGCTCCTTCAAATAGGCGCAATTCTGCACTAATTTTCATTGCATTAGGAAGGAGGAATAATGACAACAGCATCTGTGGCCATGTCATTTTGAGATGGGAGGGATTGTATGGTGATCAAAGGGCGAGCAGTTGCTACTGCGACGACCATTTTTGTTTGTGTGTCCAAGTGTACAGCTAGAGAAGAGAGGGACTAGGGTTTTCGTTTAAGAGGCCTTATGATTTTGAATTTAATTTTTTTGATGATTTTAGATCTGGAAATGAATTTAATTTGTTTGATAGAGTGAATTTGTGTTATTTAATTTGTTTGATGGAGTGAATATAGAAGAAAGAGAAAAAAATTTCAGAAAGAGAAAAAAAATATTTTTTAATTTAAAAATAAAAATAAATATATTTAAAATAATTATTTAATTGCACACATGATGATTATGTGGCACCATTATTTTATTTTTAAAAGAAAAAAATGTTTTGCCACATCATTGTTCAATTATTGGCCATTTCAACATTCCGATGGGCCATGTCAGTATTCCTGTGGTGATTTCACTGAAATTTGTCAATTGGGGTTTCACTATAACTAAAATTAATAGTTAAGAATTCTTGTTTGTCTAATTGATTCTTCAGGAGGATAGTGGGAAAAGGGTAAAAATTTAGAGACGGTGAGTGTAAATACCCCGCAAATATATAAATATATATAAAGGTGGGTTCTAAATTTCCACTGTTCATCTACAGTCAATAAATTACGATTCAATTTGAGCTTATTTACAAAAAAGCCACCAAGTTTTCCATTATAAATTTTCACTGTTACCCCTTATATGAACAGTTACCATAGGACAACATGGCGTCGTTTTGTGCAATTTACAGTTCTATCCATCTCTCCTTTGCAAATGCCTAAAGCATCATAGGCAAATTTCTTATTTCGGTGCTTTATAAAAGTGGAACCTAAATTCACCTAAATTACACATTACCTGGCTTCCACACATACCCTCCCATCATAAAAAGATGCAACTGCCCTTACTAGACAAACAACATTGTCCCATGTATTTTTTAGTAACCTACCAAAACACACACACATAACAAAATTGTCCCCCTTCCAATCAAATGACATAAATGCCCTCGTTTACAGTTAAAAAATGACATTGTTTGCATATTGCCCAATTTTTTTTAACACTAATTCCATTAAATTATCAAACTGAGTATAAGGTGTTTAGCAAACCAGCAGGTGAATAAACAAACCAACAGGGATTATATCAGATTATATCAATGTTTCTAACAACCCAATCTACTGCCTAGATACCATTAAACTTAGCCCAAGACACCATAGCTAAAAGAGTTGTTGCCTCTCCAACAAGGACTGAACTATCCCTTAGAGAGCCAAAAACCATCACACAATCTTCCGGAATGATCTCGAACCAGCATTGCCAAAATAACATCATCAAAATTTGATTAAAACCTACATCTAAGTTTAGTTTCCAATATCCTGGAAGAGGAGTAGTTCATACAGTCCACCAAATTCTATCAGCCAAAAGAGAAATCCTTTCTTGAACTACAGTAGGAAAGCTCTTATAAGAACACCAGGCATCAACTTATGAGGATATTTATGCTTGCCTTGATCATCAAAAAGATTGATCCAATGTTTCATGCAATAGAAACCAAAGTTTCCTCCTAAATCTAGAAAACGTCCATTAAAAGAGATCAAAACCATCTTAAAAAAAGGAGTTAAAATAGGATTTAAACCTAAAAGAAGTAAAACATAGAGAAAACTAAAGAGGAAAACCAATTTCTGACCAAAAAAGATAAGAAATTAGTCTTTCCAGCAAAAAAATTGTTGACTTTAATAATAATCGATCTTCATTTTGATCTTAACAAACTTAATTTTGAGCATTTAATGTGTTTATTTAAGTTTGTATAAGGTATGAACAAATGGGAGGCCAAAATAATGATGAATTATCAAAGAAAAATTCACTCTAGACATTAGTCCCGAGTATCATCACGACCGGTATTAAATAGGTTGAACCGAGATGAGTTTAAACAAAAGTTCATTTTTCAGGCTGTGCAAATCCCACCCGGGACAATGCAAATCCCGCCCGATACAGCACATATCCTGCCTGGGACAACACAAATCCTGTCTGAGATGAACCTGCTTCACCAAGACCAAATTAACTCATTTTTTTGGAGATTTTTGTCTAATACATATCACGACCTTATGTCCAAACCGGGATCATGCACATCACGACCGAGATCATGCATGAGATAAAACTGCTCAGGTGATTTCAACTTCAATAAAATTTTAATTTATGAAGCAGTACATATCCCGATCCAAGTCCCGACCAGGATGGTGCCCGTGACCAGTGCAAAGTTCAAATCTTAATGACTATAACGAATATATTTTTAAATGTCCGACCAGGACTAATGAAATCCCGACCGGGAGCTGACAAATTATAACTCAAAAGTCCAAAAAATATTCAAATGATGTTTGAATTTATTAGAAAAGAAATTATTATTTCTAACAGATATAATTGAATTGCTCAAGTATAAATGCAACCTCTGAATATCATTTAGAGGTCAAGAAACTTTTTTATTCATTATATACTTCAAAGCATTCAATTAACCTAAAAAATTCTCTTCAATTCATTCTTGTATTTGATAAACTCTTGTGAGAGTTTGGTGAGTGTTAGAATAAAAAATTTTATTCTTCTAATTTTTGGGATTCAGAAAATAGGAAGTGAGGTTCTATTCTAAAGGAATTGGTTTAAGTGTTTAGCGGTTACAATACTTGGGAATTCAGTTTTAGTGTGAGCCTTTAAAACACTTGTGTAAGGTTTGAGTTGAGCCTAAAACTCAAGTTGTAAAAATTAATCTTGGGGAATAGATTATGGTGATTCAAAATTCTAACTTAGGGATAAGTTAGGTGGAGACATAGGATTGTTGAGAATCTGAACTCCTTAAATTCTTGTGTTCATCATTCTTCCTTCTCAACATTCTTTCAATTTTTGCTTATTTGTTTTTATGTTTTGATTTTTGTTTAATAGCCCTATTCACCCCCATCTAGAGCATTTTCATTTGGTATCAGAGCTTGAATTCTAGGAGCTTAATTGCTAAGAGTCAAGATCATGGGGAGTGAATCTCAAAATATTTCTTCTCTTATACCATTCTTTGATGGTATTGATTACCCTCATTTGAAGTTCAAAATGGAGCTCTATCTAGATTGTGATTCTATCAAACTTTGGGACATTGTCCGAAAAGGTTGGGAACCACCCAAAGCAATAATTAATGGTGTGTTAACTGAAATTGAAAGAGATGATTGGAACGTCATCCAATAAGAAGGGAATCACAAGAATAAAAAAGCTATGATAACTCTAATCTCTATCATATCAAGAGAAGAAGGAGGCAAACTTCAACATTGCACTTCAACCAAGGAAATATGGGAAACCTTGGAAAATCATTATGAAGGAAATGTTCAAGTAATAAGCAAAAAGGTTTAACTCTATATGTATAAGTATAAACTCTTCAAGATGAAGCCTCAAGAATTAATCACTGAAATGACAAATAGTCGTAATGCTCTTGTCACCACCCTTAAGAAACTTGGCAAACATTTCACCAAGAAAGAAGTAAACAACAAGATTCTAAGAATCCTACCAAAGAAGGATTGGGAATCTTGAGTTACTTCAATTGAGGAAGCTCAAGATCTTGCTACTTTTTCAACTGATATGCTTATTTGAAAGCTTCTTACACATGAGCTTACCATAAAGCAAATAGGTGAAGAGCAAGAAGAAAAGGAAGAAAAGAAAAAGAGTATAGCATTAAAAGCTTCATAAGAAGAAAGTGAAAATGAAAATCTTGATGATTCTAGTGATGAAGATGAAGGAATTGCCATGCTCACATGAAACTTCAAGAAGTTCTTGAAAAAGAAAAATTCTTCAAGAACAAGAGACTTCAACAAAAAGTATGAAGGAGATGGTAAGAAGAAAACTAAAGAAGTTACTTGCTATTAATGTAAGAAACTTGGTCACATCATAAGTGAGTGTCCTAAACTCAAATCAAGAACAAGGGAGCAAAGGATAGCAAGAAGGCCTTCAAAGCTACTTGGGATGAGTCCTCCGAATCCAAAAAGGAAGAGGAACAACAAGAAGTGGCCACCTTTGCTTCATGGCTCTTAAGGATGAAAATAAGGTACCATTTATTTCTAATTCTTCTTGTGATGATTATTATGAATATGATGATGATGATGATGATAAGAGCTCTATTACAAGTAAACTTGTGCAAAAATATACAAGCTTACTTTCTAAGAAAATGATTTATAAGTACAAGTTTACTAGCTTATCCAAGGAATTAGAGAACTTGAAAAATGACTTTTCTAAACTTGCTAAGTCTAATGAAAAACTTGCAAGTGATTTGGAATGTTCAAGTTCCTTGGAAGACCAACTTAAGAAAGCAAATGATGAAAATTATAAACTCTCTAAAGAGGTCTTAGAGCTAAAGAATTAAATTTCTAAATTTAAGAAGGGAAAAGAGACTTTAGATAGTCTTCTAGACTCTCAAAAATTTCATGGAGATACTCATGAAATTAGATACAAAAATGGAATGACTCCTTCATCATTATCACATATGAACTTTGTTAAAGCACATAATTCTATTGCATTTACATCCAAAAATGAGACTTAGGCTTTTAAAGCTAAGAGGTCTCATGTGTCAAATAATAAGGGAAAGTCCAATAAGACTCAACCTTTATTGACACAAAAGGTAAGGCTCAAGCTAGAGCACCACAATTTAAGCATGCTTATATGTACATTAGACACAATTAAAATAGACATGCTACACCACACAATGCACATAAATATGTTGCACAAATCTATCAAATACGCATTGTCATTGCTAATGTATGTCTCACACTATGACTCAAAAGAGTTATAGAAAGCACTCACCACCACAACACACAAGGCATGTTTCATAAACTAAGAAAGCATTTCATCATAGAAGAAATAAATTTGCCAATATTGAGTTTTTTTGTTGCATTACCAAAGGTCATTCCAGCAATGTGTGCTTCTATAGAATATTACACGTAAACTTACATCCTTTGGATTATTTTGAGACTAACCAACCTAGACCAAGAAAGGTTTGGGTTCAAAATAATGTTTAAAATTATGTTATGTAGGTATTCTTAAAGTCCATAAAAATAAAAAGTAAATGGTATCTTGATAGTGGATGTTCAAGACACATGACCAGAGACAAAGAGCAATTCAACAAGCTTGATACTAAGGATGGAGGACATGTCACTTTTGGGGACAATACAAAAGGAAAGATTATTATCATTAGAGAAATTGGTAACCCTCAATCCTTATTTATACATCATGTATTGCTTGTTGATTGTCTTAAACATAATTTGCTTAGTATAAGTCAATTATATGATATGGGAAATAAAGTCATGTTCTATCCTAAGAATTGCTTTGTTAATAGTCTTGATGAAGAAAAAGTAATTTTTAGTGGTGAAAGAGTTGATAATGTCTCTATTATTGACTTGAATAAAATTGATAACAAGGATAGTAAATACTTGATGTCTATTTCCCATGACACTTGGACATGGCATAGAAGGTTAGGACATGCAAATTTTAAACTCTTGAATGATCTTTGCAAACATTAACTTGTGATTGGTTTACCAAAACTCGAATTCACTAAGGATAAATCTTGTGATGCTTGTCAAAAGAGAAAACAATCCAAGTCCTTATTTAAGCTCAAAAATGTTGAGTTAACTTCTAGACCACTTGAACTTATACATATGGATTTGTTTGGTACAACTAAAGTTGCTAGTCTCAGTAGAATGCACTATGCATATGTACTAGTTGATGACTACTCTAGATACACTTGGGTATCTTTCCTTGTTCATAAGAATGACGCTTCTAATACATTTAAAAATTTTACAAAAATAGTTCAAAAGAAAAAGGTTTTTGCATTACGTCTATTAGAAGTGATCATGGAACCAAATTTGAAAATGAGTTTTTCAAAACCTTTTATAGTGAAAATGGTATTTCACATATGTTTTCCTCTCCTAGAACTCCTCAACAAAATGGAAAAGTTGAAAGGAAAAACAAAACTCTTGTGGAAATGACTAGAACAATGCTTCATGAGTATAATTTGCCATTATACTTTTGGGCGGAAGCCATTATACTTTTCGGCGAAAGCCATTAACACGTCTTGTTACATTTCAAATAGAGTTTTCAAAAGACCAATTTTAAACAAAACATCTTATGAGCTTTGGAATAATAGAAATCCCAAAATCTCATATCTAAGAGTATTTGGATGCAAGTGCTTTATATTAAACACCAGGGACAATCTTAGGAAATTTGACACTAAAGCCGATGAAGGAATTTTCCTAGGCTATTCTACCTCTAGCAAAATATATAGAGTGTTTAATAAAAGAACTCTAGTTGTTGAAGAATCTATGTATGTTGTTTTTGATGAATCAAACTCACTTGATCCTAGAAAGGAAGTTTGTAGTATTGATGATGATGTAGGTGATCTTGTTGAAGAGAAAAATCAAGAAGAAAATGATAACAAACCTTTGGAACTTGAATATCCTAGAAAGGAGGAAGATGAGGAGATGCATCAACTTACCTTAAAGGATGATCTTCCAAAGGATTGACAATTCAAAAAAAGCACATCCTCAAGACCTCATTATCAGTGATACTACACAAAGGGTAACAACAAGATCTAAACTTAAGTATATTGCTAATTTAGCCTTCATTTCTTAAATTAAACCCAAAAATGTTGATGATGCTTTGTGTGATGAATTTTGGATCCTTGCTATGCAAGAAGAGTTAAATCAATTTGAGAGAAAAAAAGTTTAGACTTTAGTTCCTAGACCGAAACATCATCCTATTATAGGTGCCAAATGGGTGTTTAGAAATAAGATGAATGAACAAGGTGTCATAACTAGGAACAAAGCAAGACTAGTAACTAAAGGTTATAATCAAGAAGAAGGCATTGATTATGATGAAACCTTTACCCCTGTTGCAGGGTTAAAAGCTATTATAATTATACTAGCATTTGCATCTTTTATGAATTTTAAACTTTTTAAAATGGATGTTAAAAGTGCATTTTTAAATGGATTTATTAAAGAAGAGGTTTATGTTGAACAACTCCGGGTTTTGAAAGTTTTGATTTTCCAAATCATATTTTTAAACTATCAAAAGCATTGAATGGATTGAAATAAGCTCCAAAGGCTTGGTATGAAAGGTTGAGCAACTTTTTATTAAAGAAAGGCTTTTATAAAGGAAAAGTTTATACAACTCTTTTCATAAAGAAATCCAAACATGATTTATTAATTGTTCACATTTATGTGGATGATATTATTTTTGGTGCTACTAACCATTACTTGTGTGAGGAATTCTCTATGGTGATGTAAGGAGAATTTGAGATAAGTATAATGAGTGAACTCAATTTTTTCCTTAGATTACAAATCAAGCAATGCAAAGATGAGATTTTCATCAATCAAACTAAATATACAAGAGACAAGTTTAGCATGGATGGAGTAAAATCAAGCAAAACTACAATGAGTACCACTACCAAACTCAACAAGGATGAGAATGGAAAGTTGGTTGATGAAAAATGATTTAGAGGTATGATCGGATCCCTTCTTTATTTAACTACTAGTAGACCTGATATCATGTTTACTACTTGCTTGTGCGCTAGGTTTCAATCTAGTCTTAAGGAGTCACACTTAAATTCAATCAAAAGAATTTTTAAATATTTAAGTGGAAGTTTATATTTAAGACTTTGGTATCCTAGGAGTTCATCCTTTGACTTAATTAGTTATTCAGATGCAGACTTTGCCAGTAGTTTACTAAATAGAAAGAGCACTTCGGAACTTGTCAAGTTTTAGGACAATGTTTAGTTTCTTGGTTTAGCAAAAAATAAGTTTTGGTTGCCTTTTCCACTGTAGAAGTAGAATATTTTGCTACAAGTTTATGTTGTTCACAAGTTTTGTGGCAAAAATAACAATTGATGGACTATGGCATTCACATTAATCATATTTCAATCAAATATGATAATATAAGTGTTATCAACCTTAGCAAAAATCCCATTCAGCATTCTAGAACTAAGTATATAGACATCAGACATCATTTCTTCTGTGATCATGTTCAAATCGGTGATATCTCACTTGAATTTGTTGATACAAATAATTAACTTACAGATATATTCACCAAACCTCTTAATAAAGAGAGAATGAACTTCATTAAACATGAATTAGGCATGATTGATGGTTCTTGTTTATCTTGAATGCATATTTTATTCTTGATAAATTATTTATGTTTGGTATCTTTCTGGTATATTGTTCTTGTTTGTCGTGACTAATCAATTACTAAATTGATGGGTGGATTCACAATTTCATGTGAAATCATATCGTGCTTATCAAATGCTTAATAACTTGTTTGTTCATTTCTCAATTGAGAAACAATATAGATCCCGGTCTTAGTCCCGATTGAGATCTGGCTCGGGACATCATGTCCCGACTGGGATGGATGCATGTCCTGACTGGGATTTGCATCCTGATATATTTAGGAGTTATTCCTATCTTGCCTCTTTCACACACCAATTAAAATCATGAATGAATTTTGAGGAAGTTTTTGTTTAAAATTCAAATTTTGAATGATTTCTAAACCCTAGTTTTCATCTATAAATACTCTCATATTATTTTCTCATTACATCTTTCTTATTTCAAAATTCTCTATACTTCTCCTCTTTTCCTTAGCTTTTATTTTACTCTTGAATGGCTCCCAAAAAGGCAAATCTTCCTCCTTTCTCTTCCTCTTCTCAAGATCCCTCATCCAAGAAAGACAAACCAAGGAGAACTCAATCTTCTTAATCATATTCAAGAGAGGAATTCAAGAAAAGGGTCTCATAATTTCAAAAGAGAACCTTTATTCAACCAAGATACATGCATGAAGAAACTCTCGAGAAACTTAGTTGCTGTGATAAGGTGAAAGAACTCCTTACTTTTGTTGGCCTATTTGATTATGCTTTTCCTTCCTACCAATCCTTGATTATGGAATTTCTCTCCTCCTACACTCTTCGTTCCACAAAAATGGATGAGGCCAATCCTTATTTTTCCATGAGATTCAAGTTGGGTAGGAGAGATAGATTCATGACTAGTCAAGATTTTGATACTCTATTCAGATTTAGTCATGAAGTTCATGTTCAAGTTAAGGGAAATTGGCATCCTTCCACTTTTTAGAATGAAATCCACGCTCCTCAAGCTCCTAATTTTTTTGCCGGACACACAAAAGCCTCTTACCTTAAAAACAAAGCTTTGTGGTATGTGCATCATTTTATTACCTATTCAATTAATGGTAGAGGTCTCTCTAATGAAACTCTCTCTTTGGATGAACTTTTTATCCTTTATTGTATGATGCATAAAGAACCCATTGCTTTAGGAAGATTTGGGCAATGGAGATTGTGGCTAATTAGTGATAGTCACACCGGTGCTATTTGTGTTGGTGGAATTGTCACAAAATTAGCTCAATACTATGGCATAGAACTTGACGTTTTGCACCCTGTAGACGGCGGGGTTTAGCGCACGCCCAAGTTTATTGCAACCGCAACACTGTTTGAGCTTAGGGCTCTTGGGAACACACTAACCACTGTCACAAAGACATGGCGTGGAGATGAGGAGTCGCCACCCAAGGTAATAACTGGGATAAATAGAAAGTGGTGGTAACTCGATTCTCTAATACAAGCTAGCACCACAACCAGGAGTTCTGGATACGGAATACCAACTTCTTTTAGTCTTGTGTTCATTTAGATTTATTTTGTTAATTATTATCTTATTCCCTAATTACATGCAATTTCAT
>CATIWM010023644.1:0-11335 GCA_949671775.1 Mallotus repandus | reverse complement strand
TGAGTCTTGATTTATGCACATTTTTATATTCAACAAGAGAGTTTGCTATCCACTTGGTAATCTTTATATATGTTCTTGATCATGAGTTGCTTGTTTTGTTTTTATGATTTAAATCTTATATTAAGAGGAAATTTTATTAGTTGGTTAAGTTAAAATGGATTAATGTGCCAAGTTCATGTTGTTGATACTTATTATTTTTAATTTTGCTTGAGGACAAGCAAGAAGCTAAGTGTGGGGGTAAAAAAATTATATTTTAGGAGTAGTAGTTTTTAAGCATCTTTAAATGCATATTTTAAGAGTGTTTTAGTGGAATTGGTTTACTCTTTTATGTTTTAATTTTTTTTTTAGAATGGAGATGTCATTGCAAATTTGGATAAAATAAGGAATTATGGAGTGGAGACATAATTATGGAAAAAAACATACATGAGTCGACATAATAATGAGACATAAAATAAGAGAAGAAGTAGAGTTGGAGATAGACAAAAGGAGGACACGAAGAAGCATAAGAGGATCAAGAGACAAAATTAAGTAGGAAGAAAAAAGGCAATGATGGAAGGAGATAAGCAATTATGGAGAAAATATAAAAAAGAAGGGAATAAGCAATGATGAAAGCATGGCAAGAAGGGAAAGAGTGGAAGATATATAGAAGAGAAGAAATTAATTGAAGAGAGCTGGAGACACACGCAAAGACATAAGGCAGTAGGACGTGAAGAAGGAAAAAAAAGACTACTAGAGAAGAAGGCTAGAAGAGTTTCCAACAAGAGCTGGAAAGCAAGCAATTTTTCTTTCTCACCTATTTATTTTTCGAAGTTCTTAATGTATTTTATTTTGGATTTGAGAACATGATGAATATTATATTTAGTTAATTTTATTTATGTTGGGGATTGTTAAACGTATTTTAATTTAAGTTGATTTATATATTGGTTCTTCTTTTAATTTGCATTAAGCATTCATTAAGCTTAATTGTTTATGATTTGGCCATTCATAATTGATTTTTCATTAAGGTTAATTATTGAGAAATATTAATCTTAATAGAAATTTGTATGCTTGTTGATTTGATTTAAGTATAGAGATGGCTTAATTCATGTCAATTCTAATTGGTTGTGCTTTATGATTTATTTACTAAACTTGATTAGATTTTAATGTAATGAGAGTTAATTGAAGTCTTTTCAATTGATAGAAATAAATTAAGTAATTTTTACTTGAGAAAGATTAATTACTACCTTTGAAATTGCAAGAATTACAATAGAAAGAAGACCATTTTCTTGTAATCAGATTAATTAAAATATAGTGATTTTATTATTTAGTTGCATTTTTGCTATTAAAATTTAGCAATTATAATTCACTTAATATTTGATTCTTAAACAAGTTAAAAATAGAATTATTAGTTGGATAAACATTCAATCCTCATAGGATCGACTTGTACTTATTCTATATTACTTGACGAACTTGTATGCATGCGAGATTCAATCAAGGAGCTGCTCAATTCTCCAAGCTCAAGCTGATTTTCAAGTTAAATTTGGAGGTCTAAAACACCTTTTCGGGTAATAATTATACCTAAGGCTTTTGTGATTCAATTGGTGAGTAATTTTGGTGTTTTTGTTGATTTAATCTAGGGTTCTTAAGTTGCAGATTTCGGGTTCTTTAAGTCTAGTTTATTTGTCTCTGTAATTTGATCATATCTTGAGCTATAAAGCTCCAAATTAAGTTTTATTTGATGATATGCAAACTTGGAAGAGCTATCTAAAACTTTTCCTCTTTGAGCTTGATCTTTTTTAGTATATATATTATGATAATCAGATAAAACATTGTATTGCTCAGCCTGTCAATTTCTTTGAGCTGATTATAATTTGTTATATATAACTCTATTTGTGGGTGTCCAATTGATGTGAAATTTTTATATAATGTTTTAGAAATATATTGGTTTAAATTTTAGCTCAAATTCCTTTTCTATAAGTCCCACCAATTTTTTTAAAGTTAGCTTATGAACCAGGTTTACAAAGTTCACGAGTTAAAACTAGTCTAGATACTTTTTGCATATCTTAAGGTAGGAAACTCTAAATTAAGTTTCATTTGATTTTGAGAAAATTTGAAAGAGTTTTATAAAAAATTTTAGTTTTGAATTGGAGCGATTCCATCTTTAATATGGTCAATCAAGGCCATACTTTTAATTGCTCTGTCTGCTAGGACTATTAAAGCTAGTTATATTCAGCTATCCTTAACCCCTTTTATAGTTGAGAAATTGAAGTGAAATTTTTGTTGAAGAAACTATACATATAGATATAACTCTATTTAAAATTTAAGGTTAAAAGTTCTTTTCTAACGGTCAAAATAATTTTTCTAAGTTAGGCCTAAAATGACCCTTTTAGGATGTATGAATCTATTTTGTAGAATTAAGTTGATTTGCATATTTTTGCATATGGTTTGGGGGCTGCATGATTAGAAAAGTATATGTATTGTTATATTAATTATTTTTAAATAAATTCATGCTTTAGGTGCCAGAAAGGGCAAGAAAAGTGGTGGTGCAAATTAAGCAATTCGGTAAATTAATTGGGTGTGTTCTGTAGGCTATTTTGGTGAGTAGATATTCAAGCCCTTAAATTCTTTTTATAATAGCAAGAAAATGAGCTTTTAATGATGTTTTGTGAATCTAAAATGATGTGTAATAAATGTTTAAATTCAGTTTAATTACAACTTAAATTACTTGAATTATTCAAGCTTTGAAACGTTAAAGGTTTCAAGTGAGTAAGTTAAGTATATTACTAATATATGCTTTGTTTTGTAACCTGATTTGAAGTGATTTTATTTACTTGATGATTTAAATAAGATTATGCTCTACATGATTTCTTTCTTCTCCAAATTATGATGAGGATGATTTCATTTGAAATGCTTATTGAATTACAAATGGGTAACCATTGTTTTGACTGATTATTTGATGGAAATGGTATTTGGTTTTGTGTATTACCACCCTATATAGGATGTGTGAATGTGCTGAGGTGATATATGCACATTTGAGATTTCTGATGGCTGTTATTATGCAATAAACAACAGGGCACTTGATTGCATAACAGTGAAGGGAGAAGGGTTGTTCCATGCTAATGTAGTAAAAGGGTTAGCCTTCGAGTACGCCTAAAGATTGAGTTTGTGATGGCTTGTATGTTATGGTTGGGTTCTAATGTTTGCTACATGGTTGATTAATACACATGAAAGTTTATATTGATATTGTAAAAGCATGTGACTTAGCTGAGTTTGCACAAGTTTGAAAGCAAATATTGATTTAATGTTTTACATGAATGATATTTTGATTTTCAATGCTTGAGAAGTTATTGTAATTTAACTAAATTATTTTTCGCTTGTAATATCGATTCACTGAGTATTTTTGTAATCATTTTATTTTGTTTTATAAACTTTTCAGATAACAGGGCTTGATAGTGGACCTTTGATCCAAGGGTGTTCTATAGATAAATTATTAAGGTCGGCCTAACAACTTTTCTCTAGTGCTACTCTCATTTCAGATTGCCAGAATTTTGTATACTTTAAATTTAAAACTTTTATGGAAATGTTATTATAGATTGTATATTAAATTATTTTTAATTTAAGCTTTATTATTATTTCAATGTGAACTCGACTTATGTCTATATAAATATTTATATTTAAACAAAATGATAATATCAATTTTATTTAATTTTACTAAAGATGATTTAAAGAGTGTAGAAGAGTAAACTTTAGTGTCCATCTTGAGCTATGTGAGATGAGATGAGATACTAATCGTCCACCTCTGGATACGTGAGATGGGGTGTGACAGATTGGTTATCATAGTAAACCAAGCGAGCCTAAGATCAAAGTGAAAGTCATGAAGTTATTACGAGAGCCATTGAACTTCACACGTTACTGCAACTAGAGCTCGATATTCCTCCTCAGCTGAAGATCGAGAGATCGTGTGCTGCTTCTTTGATTTCCAAGAAACCAATGTAGCCCCAAGAAACACGTAATAACCAAAAAACAGAGCGGCGTGTATCAATGCAAGATGCCTAATCAGAGTTTGAAAAGGCTTTTATTTGGAGTTCATTATTGGAAGGGAAGAATAACCCTTGACCAGATGTCCCTTTGACGTAACGAAGGACTCAATGAGCTGTTGTTAAGTGAAGATGGGTAGGGCAGTCAAGAAATTGCGAAAGTTGCTGAACAACAAAGGAGTGATCAGGCCGATTTGTAGTAAGATAAAGGAGCTTCCCAACAAGACGCCTATAACTAGTCATATCATCTAACAAAGGACTATCATTTTTGGAAAGTTTAAGGTTGACTACCATAGGAGTTCAGACAGATTTAGCACAACTTGTCTCATGGAGCAAATCTAAAGTATATTTTCGCTGACAAAGATTAATACCAGGAGTAGAGTGAGCAACCTACAATCCCATAAAAAATTTCAGCATACCAAGTTCTTTAATTTGAAAAGTAGAATGAAGATAACATTTAACATCATCAATGGCAACCATATCATTACTTGCAACTATCACATTATCAATATATATTAAAAGTGCAAGACAAGTGTGAGAAGTATACTTGACCAAAAGAGATGAATCAATTGAAGCTTGAGAAAACCTTGCATAAGTAATGTAGATGTAAGCTTAGCGTTCCATTGTCTACTAGCTTACTTCAGACCATATAAACTCTTAGTAAGCTTGCAAACTAAATGTGAATTTAGGACTGAAACAATAGGAGGATCCACGTAAACATCTTCATCCAAGTCACCATGGAGAAAGGCGTTATTGATGTCCAATTGATGAAAAAACCAATTTTTACTAGCAGCAACAGTAAGCAAAGTTTGAAGAGTACTCATCTTAGCCACAGGAGAAAAAGTATCCAAGTAATCAACCTTGGATTGCTGCGTATAGCCCTTCGTAACCAAACGAGCTTTGTACTGCTCAATGGTACCATCAGCTCTATGTTTAATTTTAAAAGCCCATTGGCAGCCTATTGTATTCTTGGAAGGTGGTAATTCAATTAATTGCCAAGTATTATTCAAAGCAAAAGCATTTAATTCAGTTTTCATGGCATCACGCCAACATTGATGCTTAGCAGCCTCAGTATAGGTAGTAGGTTCGATAATAGTGGAAAGTTAACAAAGGAAATGTTTATGAGAAGAAGAAATACGGTGATAGTCAAGGACTTGAGAGAGAGGGTGAGGTGTAGTATGAACATTAAAGGAAGTGTGGTAATCTTTGAGATATGCAGGTGCTTTAATGATGTAGGAGGATTTTTGTAGAGATGAGGGAACTTCAAAATGAATAACATCTGGTGAAGCATCTGAAGATGATGCACCTTGATCAGTTAAGACTTTATTGGTAGGAGTAACAACAAGGTCAGAAATAGAAGAGGAATGTTGAGTGGAAGAAAGTGCAAAAGGAAAATTTTTCTCATTAAAGAGGACATGACGGGATACAAAAACTTGTTTGGTAGTGAGATTATAAACACGAAACCCTTTAGGATGAGAAGGATAGCCAAGAAAGACATTTGGTAGATCGCGAATCAAATTTATGCCTATGAATAGGAATAGTAGAAACATAACACTCACAACCAAAAATTCTTAGATGATCATATGTAGGGACAGAATTATGAAGTATTTCATAGGGAGTTTCATTGGCTAGAATTGGTGAGGGAATAAGATTGATTAAGTAAACCGAATGTAACACACAATCAGTTCAAAACACTAAAGGAAGATGTGCTTGAAAAAGAAGAGCTCTACTAACATTCAAAATGTGTTGGTGTTTGCATTCAGCTGTGCTATTCTGTTGGGGTGTATAAGGACATGAAGTTTGATGTATAACCCCTTTGGTGGCAAAGAAATCTGAATAAGAAAATTCTAAACCATTATCTGTTCAAATTTTCTTAATTTTTGTTGAAAGTGAGTTTCAATTAGTGCAAAAAACTAGCATGTCAATGGACGAGTGTCAGCTTTAGTTTTCATAGGAAAGAGCCATGTGTATCTACTTTTGTCATCAACCACAGTTAGAAAATAACAATGGCCGTAAATAAAAACAGTAGACATTGGTCCCCATATGTCCATGTGCACTAAATCAAAACAATGAGAAGAAGAAGAAGAGCTTAAAAGAAAATAAAGTTATTTTTGTTTACTAAAATGGCAAATATCACAATTGTCAAAGCTAGTTACAATATAACGATCAATGTTTTGAAGAAGTTTTATTCTAGGATAAGATGGACGCCCTAAATGAAAATGCCACTAGTTTGCAGAAGAAATAACATTGAAAGAAGAAGGGACAAAATGAGGAGTAGTAAAAGTTTTGGTAGCTGAACTATTGAAGTCTTTAAACTGATAAAGTCCATCCACTTCATCAGCTGTACCAATCGTCATCATACTTTGAAGGACCTGCATGTAATAACAGTTAGGCAACACAACAAGAAAGCAAAGAGAATTTTTGATCAACTGACTTGCTAAAATCAAGTTAAGAGAAAATTTAGGTACGTGAAGTACATTATGTAGGGTCAGTTTAGAGTTTATAGAAATATTGCCAATATGAGTCACTGGAATGCTGTCTTTATTAGGCAGTTTAACAAACAAATTGGTGACAGGTTTATAAGAAGAAAAACGACCAAGTGTGTTGGCAATGCGATCCGCGGCACCAGTGTCCACAATCCAGGTGGATTTATGGAAACTATTGGCAACAGAAAAAATATTAGGACAAAAATATACCTGAATCAGTATCATTGTGAAAGGAAGTAACAACATTATTGGCAGAAGCGGAAGTATTTGCACTGCTTGAAGATACATGGTGCTAATTTTGTTGTGGAAGCAAGGCTAGCAACTGAGTATATTGATCCTTGGTAAACATCAGATTGTGTTCATTAGTTGCCAACTCTTCAGTGATCAGTTGTTTAACCTTCCCTTGCTTGACAGCCGCTGCGGCATTACCATAATGAGAAAGTGTATCCACTTGGTTAACTGATCCATTAAAATTGCAATTGACAGGTTTATAACCAGGAGGATAACCGTGCTTTTTGTAGGACTTATCAATTGTATACCCTGGTGTTCCACAATAGGTGCAAGTAGGTCGATTCCATGCATTACTAGCTGGAAATCGCTTCATATGAGTAGACATATTTGTTCCAAAAATACCAGGCCTGTAATTATTATGAGATACACCTCTATTTGCATGAAATATAGTAGATTCATTGACTTCTTGATCCAGAATAACTTTTATTTGTCGTTCATGTTGCACAACAAGTGAGAAGACTTTGTTAATTGTAGGAAACAGATCCATAAGGAGGATTTGAGACTTCACAGGTGCAAAATCATTATTCAAGCCTTTCAAGAACCTGATTACATAATCTTGCTCTTGATAATGTCTTATTAATTCAAGTGCATTACAGTTACACCGAGGGAGCAGCCTGAGATTGATTAGTTCATTCCAGAGTACCTTCAAATGTGTGAAATAATCTGTAACCGTCAATGATCCCTGCTTGAGCGATGCAATCTCTTCCTGCAAATCAGAAATATGCACATCATCTCCCTGTGAAAAGCGATCATACAAATCTTTCCACAAGTCATAAGCAAAATCGATCCAAATTTGCGATCGATGGTGAAAGGGACTTCACAAGCCAAGAGAGAACCATCGTGTTGCATTCTCCCAAACAGAAAACAGAGGATCGTCAACATCTGGAGCAGTAATCGAACAATCCACGAACTTCAACTTATTTTTAGAGATCAATGCCATTCGCATAGATCGTGACCAAGAATAATAGTTGCTTCCGGTGAGTACACAATAAGTGAGCACTAACGAGGGATTCTCATTAGGATGAAGAAAATAGGGGCAAGACAGTGTGTCCTTAGGTCTGTTGTCTTGATTCATCTGAAAACTAGCAGTACATGTGAAGGAAAAACTGAAATCAAGCTGTTTGGTTACTTAGAAAAGCCAAGAAAGTGATGAGGAAGCTCAAGAAAAATACCAGTTGAGAGAGAGAGAGAAAGTTTCTTTTGCTCTGATACCATAACAAATTTTGTAAATTGCAGAAAATGAAAATCTCGTGTTCATTCTACTGTAACTAGTACATTTATATACACAGCTGACTAACTAACAGTATACTAACTAACTGTTATGATATTTACAACCAACCAATAAAATGTTCACACGTAAGCATCATTTAGTAGAGTCTGGTAACTCTGTTAGTAAACGGTACATGAAGCAGATGGCGATGATGATGAAGCTGCTGCTTCACTTCTGTTGTCCACTTAAGCTAAACTGAGCTAAAGTAATGTGAGCTCATTTTTCTTAACAACCATGAGAGAACAGAACTTCATCATGTCTAAGATCATATGCCGAATTACAGATCATCCAATCTGCCATTTTCGCAGAATCAATGCTTTTAAATAAAGCACGAAAAAAAATTTTGGTTGAAGTTGAGTCACTTGTGCACCAGTAGAAATTTTCAGTGTTCATGACAGGCATTGTTGGACTTGGCACCAATTGGATCGTCTGCTTCTTCAGAACATTTCCTTGAAAACAGTGAAATTCAATAAAATTTATTATCAGAACAGTATTTATTTATTTGTCTTCAAAAATGAAAACATGCATAGTTCTCAATATCAATAAAATTTAATATCAGAGGAAATCTTTAAAAATGGAGAGTCTCACCATCACTGTCAATGATCCCATCATCAATTAACTTCTGGAAACTCAGAGTCAAGTCCAGTGTAGCCACTGGTGCAGGCCAAAAAACGACTCGTCTAATTTGTGAAAATACAAAAAATTGATTCTTTTCATTTGCTGATGCATTAGAACTGATCCTGTCAATGAACTTCTCAAGCTTTCCAGGCATGACCTGAAAAATTGATTCTGTTAACTTCCCAGTGTCTTTCCTATCTTCCCAACGCTCCAATCCATCTGGGATAGATGCTAAACTAATTTGATCACCATCAAGATAATCTTTCTCTGCCAGTGTTGCATTCAGGACCCTCATATGATTGTACTCTGTGTACAGGATTAGGCATGGTTTACATATATGTGGCCAATTTTTTTTCTCTTTTTATCTTCTACGCCTTTTCAATTAAAAAAAAAAAACTTGGCATAATTGGGTACATGAATAGTGAAATAGTTGGCCATATGACTCCATATGGCCATGTTTAGACATGTGTTTTTGCTGACGTGGAATCTTTAGCCATATGCTATTATCCACTTGAGTAATGAATTGACAGATAAGAAAAGAGGAAAAATATATGAGTGATGTACACATATCTTAAGTTGAATTTTAATGAATTTTATGAGAAATTTAGGTTAATATTAATTTTTATTTAAAGAATTTAGGTTTAATTAGAAGTAATTTTTAGTTTAGAATTGTATAATTTTGGTTTAATTAGAATTATTTTTATTTTTAATTATTTTTCTCTTTTTGTGGGTAATATTGATCAAGGAATTCTTAAATAAAGATAAAAATCGAGCTTGGCTATGACATGGGCATGTTGTAGCTCTGCGTACTTCTCAGGATCTTTTGGAAGTCAGAAGCACACCTTGCAGCATAGGCATACTATGACCCATGTCTCTCTCGGCCTAATTTAAAGAACTAAAGAAGTATCAACATGCCATGAAGCACAATCGTTTGCCTCTTTGAGTAAAAGGTTAATTTGAGCAAGGTCATGTTTTAAGTCGTGCCGATCCGATTATAAGTTAAACACGATTTCAAGTACGGCTGTGTTATGGGCCATGCTGAACATGAAAAGTTTCCTCATAAATATGGATTGAGAAATTCACAAGGAATAAAGACTCCATCATGTAATGTCTATATAACTAGGGTATTAGGGATATTGGAAATATAATAAACACTTTAAAGATTGCAAACAGAGATCAAGGTGGTGAAAAAGAGATCAAGGTCCAACATGATAGGACTAAACATGTGAAGGTTGATCATCACTTCATCAAAGATCACCTAAACCAAGGAACAATCAGTCTCCCTAGACATTATAACAAAAGCAATATATAGAAAGGATTTTCATAGCTCACTTAATAAGATGGGAATGATTGACTTATATTCACCAACTTGAGGTGGAGTATTGAAGTGAGTTAAGGAAATAATCTCTAATCAAGGAAAAAGATTGTGTCCTACTAATTTTTGAGATAATTGTGAAGTAATTTATGTAATTTGTGTATTCCATATTAAGGTAGTGTAATGTGTATATAATGATGTTCACAACTTTGTGAAAATACACACAATAATTGAATTCTATTTTGTATTTCACTTCTTTATTCTTGTATATTGCTCTATAGATTTATACATTTTTTATAAATTTTATTTATGTTTCATTAATGTAGAAAAAATGAGAAAAAAGGTAACTTATAAATAAAACTATAGAAAAATGAAAAATTTAATGATGAAATTTTTTACAGGCCTTTATCTTATCCCCAACTAGATTAATAAAAATACACAGAAAGGAAGCTAATTATTAAAGAGGTTGATTGTTAGTTTTAATGTTTTAAAGTTTGCCAAACAAAATTAAAGGAATTAATGCATTACAGAAATAACACTTACCATCCTTTAACCTCAATTCAAACGCACTTACAATAACCTTAAAAAAATTACCATTAAATCACTTACCATCCTTCTTAATACTTTAAGTTGCAACAACAATAGTTAAAAAGTTTTATATACAATCTTGGAGGATCCCATCGTCATTCTCTATAATTTCCATCATCAATTGGCACCATATTTTTTGATGTATCTTTTGGTTGTGGCTAATGTGGAGGAGTATGGCAAAATGAAGATGACATGGTGTAAAAGTTATATGTATGGGAGTATTGGTGATGATATCACTACATTATATGGCATAAGTAATCCACATGGCAAAATGAAGATTCAACATGTCATAACAATAATCCGTGTGACAGAATCCAAGTGATTTATTGTTGGTGGGTGTTGAATCCAACAAAAATAAAATTCTACTCTATGAATAAATATTTGTAGCAAAGTTGGAGTAGAGTCATTTCCCAAGAGATTGATCAAATTATTAAATCTGAATTTTCTTTTGAAACAAGAAAAATAAGGAGAGAATTTTTGTTTATGGAAAAATAAAATTGAATTAAAACAAATAAATCAAAAAGTAGAAAATTAAAAAGAGTAAATCAAATATTAAAAACTTTTAGTCAAAGGAATATCTTGGTTGTGATTCATTCAAATTGATCATTGAATACAAATAGATAAATTCATACTTCTTCAAATAAATTGGTTATGAATACTAACAAGCTCTAGTATTCTGCTTTTCCTTAATACTAATTTAATAGAGATAAGATCACCTAATAAACCTTATTTCTCAACAACCACTAAACAA
>CATIWM010023627.1:0-11864 GCA_949671775.1 Mallotus repandus | reverse complement strand
ACTCCTCTTTTTTCTTCCCTCTTTTTTTTTTTTAAATTTTAATTTTTTATTCGTCCCCATCTTTTTCATTCTCTTTTTGCATGATGATGTTTATAATACTCGACAAGTGCTTTATAATTTTTATGAAAAGTAATGCGAGATCCATTAATGCAAAATAAAAGTACATATTATTATTATTATTAAAAGATTGAATGATTAAAAAATACATGACTTAGTTTTGAAAAAAAATTACAATTAACAAATTCAAATTATAAAAATGAAATAACTTTTAATAAATAATTAAAATTTTGAAGAAACAATTGAGGTAGTAGAGAATAGAAGACCTAATGGTTGTAAGGAATCCATGTGTGTATGTATGTGTGTGTGTGTGTATATATATATATATAATCTAATTGTGTTTAACTTTTCTTGAATTTATTCTTTAATTTGATCTTTAGACAAAGAAAAAAAAAAGGAAAAGCTGATAATGGAGGTATTTATATTTATATTTATTTATTTTAATATACAAATAGTATTTTTATTTATTTATTTTAATTAATTTGAATACAATTTTTTATTAATTAAATACATGCTAAAGGCAAACTATTTCTTTGATAATTTTTCTAACAATATATATTTAAATTATCAGTTTTTTTTTAATGTCTTGAAGTGTATAAGAAACAAAAAAAAATATATATGAATAATATACTTGTTGTATACTATTTTTAATACATGAATAATTATGAATGATAGACGAATAATATGTTATTCATTTAATATACAAATAAAAAGACCACTAAGGATGCATTATTTGAGACCAGTTCCCAATACAATGATATCGTGCATTTCATCCATGATTAAATTTTGTTTCAGAGTCGGATTAATCATATTAGTATATTTTTAATATACGAATAACATACTCCTAAATACATGCTCAAGGCCAACTATTTTTTTGATAATTTTTCTAACAATATGTACATACTAAAATTATCATATTTTTTTATATTTTGAATTGTATAAAAAAACAATATACGAATAGTATATTTATTGTATACTATTTTTAATATACAAATAATATATGCATGGTAGATTTATCGTATAATATATGAATAATATACTCTTTATATATAGTTGTTGTTCATTTTTTAAAAATTTTTTATGTTAGGATAGTTATATATTTTACCGCATTGATAAAAAGAAGAGAAATGAAAAGGTTTATAATAATTAATCCGCCAAATAAGTTAATTTTTGGTTGGACACTTGGATTCAAATTAATTGATATGCATATATCAATTATTTTATTTTAATTAATTGAATATAATTGTTTTTTTATTCATTACTCAAAGCCAACTATTTCTTTGATAATTTTTCTAACAATATATACTTACTCAAATTATCAGATTTTTTATATATTTTGAAGTGTATAAGAAACCAAAAAACAATACCAATAGTATATTATTTTAATATATGAATAATATACACAGAGTATATTTATCACATAATAGTTGAATAATATACTCATTATAATATACGAACAATATACTCTTACACATAGTATATTTTTCGTATAATATAAGAATAGTATATTTATTGTAAACTATAAATTACGAGCAACACATATTTGAAACACTAAAAATGTCTTTTATCTCTCTCTCTCTGTATGTATATAAAATTAAAATAAATAAATCCATGAATTTATTTTGTTTTAATTTCAAAATAATTAAAATTCTTATATCAACTGAATATCAAAACCATGAGACTAGGAAAAACAAAATTATAAGCTAACAATGAATCAAACTATAAGATTAACAGCGTCTGGACCTTATATAATCTCAATGGTAAGACACTTCGATCACGTCTTTATTTTTTTTGAAATAAAAAAATCACTAGCATTTAATAATTTATTTTAAATATCGTTTATTTTTAGATATTTTTTTTATAAAAAATGAAATTTCATTCATACTATAAGGAAATTTCATTATAGGTTAAATAAATGACTGCAATATGAAGCGAATTTTTTAAAAGAAAAATTGTAGTCGAAAGATAAATACATAAAATACAAGAAATATAAAAATTCTCCGGATGAAGAAAACCTCATTTAGGTGGGTTGCACCTATATGTACTTGTGGAGTCTGATATGGACAAACGCTTTTGTAAATGAAATGGGGTTTAAGTTGGTACGACCTTCCTTAATAACCTGGGAAAAGACCCCAAGCAACTTTGGAATTGTACTCCACTTCATGGGAAACACATAGTCATACAGGTATCCATAACAAATAAAAGAACATGTGACCAAATCGAAGGGGCAGATCCAGATCTTGGTGGTGAAATCGAACGAAGGAGTTGAGGACAAGTGCAAATCTTGCAACGGAGAGGCGAGTAAGGGAGGGGGTCTTAGGGTGGTGGGGGATCAGAAAGAAGGAGCCGGAGAAGGTGTGATTGATTGACGAGGAAGAAGAAGCCACTAGAATGACTGTAGCAGCAGCCCTGGCTGCAACGAACAGAGATGCTGAATGTACCATTGTCTAGACTTTAGCTGATGGTTTCAATAGCTGCAGGTCAATAGTTAGATTCTTGCTGTCATTAGAGACATCAAAGGCTTGGTGTTCACTTGCTTGTTCCAACGTGCATCCATCATGATAGACTAAAAAGTAAATGCATCTCTAAGATGACGAAATAGAAAGGTGTGAGTTTGAAGTATGTAGATGCCATTCCATTGTTTTCTAGTCATTTATTATATTGCGTCTGGGGTTTCAGCGCTTGGAATTCAAATTCCCACAGGAAACTGAACCACACCAGTCGAATTGCACATTCTGTAAATCTCAGAGATTTGTAATTTTGGGTGGGCAGCCGATGATTCCATGAAACATAAATAAGTTTACTTGCAAAGGTAATCACAGACTATCCAGACCTCCCCTTCTGAAAGAAGGAAAATTGATGGTTTGACTGAAATAGTCTTTCTGTTTTGAGGGCAATTAGAAGTCATTCCAGTACAAATACCCCTTTTGATACAATCGAAAAGAAGTCGGTTGGTACACCTGAAGCACTTCATCCAAAACATCCCATGTTGTACCTCTAGGTTATACTGCAGGGCTTTGAGGTTGTACCAAGAAGAGAAGTGCGTGCAACTTGTGCATATCAGAGAAAAAGCAAGTCATTGTAATAATACTTTCACCTAGAGCTTGCTCAATTATACAATTGAGTGGAGTTGAAACTGTATTCTTGTGCAACAGTGCCACAGATGGAGGCATTCCTGCTAGATGAAAATCTTTTTTTTCCCACTTTTAGTAGCACTATTGTCATAAACAATTCAGCTTGTTAGATGAACCATTATTCAATTCTCAACAATGAATTCTTGAATTTCTATTCCTGTATGGCGAGCAGCACCTTGCAATCGTAACAAAACTTCATCTCCAACTTTTAATGCAGTCACAGGAATAGCTACTTTTAGCAGTTCATTTCCTGTGTAAATTTGTGGTGAACTGGGATAATTCAGATCCAAGACAAGAACAAATGAAGGACACCTTCCAGAAATAAAGGTTCTAATTGTGACAGACCTTGGTATGGAGGTACAAGGGCAACTGTTTCTGCATTCTGTAAGAAGATACTGTAAAGCGTTTGGTCATCTGAATCAATCTGTACAACCAAAACATCATTATTAGAAACAAGCTTCAATATAATTTCAGATAAATGATGAGAATCAATAACCAAAATGACTGAGAAGGAACTTTTGTGATAAAGAAAATGTTCAATGACTCAGTTCTGATAATATGTTTTAACAAATCTCAATGGACTTGTTTATTTTGTTTCACTTATTTTGGCAACCAAACCATGCATGACAGGATATTGCAATGGTACAGATGCTGCATGCAAGGAAGTCTATTCTGTACATCACCTTCTACATATCGTATCATTTACAAAAATTTACCTATATCTTGATTGCTTACCATTCTCTGAATGTCTAAGATTTTTCAAGTGTATATTCTACATACTGAATCTCTTTGCTCTAGAAGAGTTCATTTAGTCTTATTTTCGAAAACTTGATCAGCAGAAGTAACAGAAAGATAGGGAACTTCATATATTTAGAGATCTTGTAAGAGGACCTTTTACAAGGTTTAATTACCAGCTAGACATCCAAAAACTTTCGTAATATGGAAGTGCATGATACTTTGACCATCATGTATGCAAACTCTTCTTACTAACAAATAGTGTAAAGTTAAATGTAAAGTGTGTAGAATTTGTGCACTCTATATGAAAAAAAAAATATTGAGTAAAAATAAAGAAGCAGCACATTGAAGCATAGTCATAGGATAGAGGATTTTGGAAACATTTGATCATTGTTCACTGATTGCTGAGATTAGCGAAAAGGACTTAAGCCTTTGTGCGAACAAGTGCCCATTGATCCGCCTTCATTTCATTGTTCTTGAGTGAGACCTAACCTCAGACGGACTCTGAGGCATCTAGTTGTTTGTATAAATACTGATTTGGCACCTGGATTGAATTGTCAATACAATTCTCTCTTTGTTGAGATTTTTTACTCTTTTTTGTTATATCTTCTATTCTCTTCCACTTTTCTATCACTTCATTGTCTTTTTTATTAACCAAACACAGAAAAGAATTCTTCTTACATTAATGCTTTTAGAGCAAGATCCTTGCACCTGTGAATTTTAATTATGTTGTTAACAATAATCACATAAGAACTTTCTCTAATCCAGCTTTCCCCTTCCACCCCACCCCACCCCCCCTCCTCCCTCTCTCTCTCTCACTCTCTCTCTCTCACTCTCTCTCTCCATATTTATGTCCATTTTCTCTGTGCATTTTCTTCACTTTCCTTCATTTTCTTGTTGCCAAGCAGTTACAAAAATTAGTTCTATCGTATACCTAGCTTAAATTCAGGAATCTTGATTCTGAATTTCCCACATTTTTTTGTGACCAAATATCTAGAGGCCCTTTCTTTTCAGCGTAGTTCATTTGCTGCAATGAGTCTTGAATTATTAATCAAATTCTTTCGTTATTGAGATTTCTCTCTTTCCATATTGCATTTTCTCTTGCCACTGATATAAGAATAATTCTTTTATCCATTTAGTTAATCATAAAAAAAAGTGAAAGGGAAGAGCAGATTCAACATAAAAGAGTAACGAATCTCAATAAAGAAAGTATTGTACTAATGATTCAAGACTAATTACGACGAATGAACCAAGCTAGTATATAAACATCAAAGTTACTGATCCAGCTCATCAATTCATGTATATAAACATATATATATATATATATATATGATCTAATGGTTCCAAAATCCTACCTACAAGCATGCTTCAATGTGCTTCTTCTTCATGGATTTGAAAAATCATTTGATAAATATATCATGTTGTATAAGTGAATTAATTACACAAACCTTTGCTTCCACAAGGACAAGAGGTCTGCTCTCTATCTTTACACGACCAATAATTGCTGTTCGCATCTGGCCATTTTGGTCAACTACCATTATTTCTTTCCCTGCTTTTAACTCTGAGAGGTAGCATGTCTTCCCTCCTGGAACAGAGACATATGCATGTACTGGTCCCTGTACATTTCCATTTAAAACTCACAAAAATGGGGAAGTGCATGACAGAGTCTCTATAAACTTGTTGAAATTAAGTGGAATGTCCGAGTCATCGAACCACAAAAATGTTCAATATGCTAGAGTAATGTGCAAACGGAATTTCTACAAAATTTTCATGTAGTGGCTTCATTAAGGATTACAGACTTGACAAACCAATTTCATTGTGAGATTGAGGTTATAAACTAACCTCAGCAGCAGCAACCTGAAGAATGAAATTCTCTAGGGTTTTAAGTTCCAAGGAAAGAAATTTTACTCAAGCTACTATAAAGTCAATGGCTGGTGAGCAGTAGCAATAATTCCTAAACAATGATACAGATGATTTCAAGGTTTTTACACTCCTACCCCTCCACATGGTAAAAAAAAAAAATAGACAAGCTCCATTTCTACTAGAAGAAAATTGATCGAATTCCATGGTGTATGAGGAAGCAAGAATTTGAGAAGAAAAATATATAACTAAAATTTATCAAAAAAAAAAAAAAGTACATACAAGAAGAATCTCAAAATCCAACTTCACATACTAATTAAAAACTGAATAATTGAAATGGTAAGTACTCAGGAGATGGTTAACTTTCACGTTTCCTTGGTCAATCAAGTGTTGAAGCCAACAGAACGTTGCCAAATGAAGGTTTGACAATCACTAATATTGCTTCATTTCTTTTAAAATGTCATAAGACATCAATTGATGCAACTTAAGCACGGAAAGTGTTTATTTATTTGTTTTATACATACAGAGGTTGCTAAAATTTTCAATAAGCAACACAGTTGTCCAAATAATATCTTCACTATTAGACAAACAACTCACTGCATTGACACGAAAAGGTCTGCTGGCAATGTAATTTGACTCTAAGCATTCTGAGTGAACAAGGAACAATCCTCTAGCAAACGAACCAACCTGTGATACAATATTCACGGCATCATAGTTTATCATATTCGATAATAAATCATGAGACCTAAAATGTCATATATGAGAAACAAGGAGCTACCAGAAGCCCTTCACCGGGCCTCATGAGGCTGCAGAGATCCACACAAACACGATCGCCCATTCCAGCTGCTTGAATATTTGTTATGGTGGCTTTTGTCAGCATCAGCACGTTACCTGCTTCATTCCTTCTGTCAAAATAATCCTGATAATAGTAGTCAGGATGAGCAAATGCTTCACAATTCAGAACCCAAAACTCGTCCATAAATGCAATTACCTTGAGTTTAAAGACAGCTTCAGCATCCTCAACTCTTAGAACAATTCCACCCAAACCTTGCTCCAAGGCCTACTAACAAAAAGGAGCAAGTAGGTGGATGACAAAAGGATGCACTCAGGAGACAAGGGGTGAAGAATATCATACTTTTTCATTTATATGTAGCATTTGATAGATACCTCGAGGAAGACTTTTGCCTCAGAAGGAGTTTTTGAGACAGCAAACACCGTTTTCTGACTGCCTTGGAATGCCGCAACAATATTCTCTGCGGGTATTATCTAGAAACAAAGGAATTACTAAAAGTTTAATTTTAAGACTACATATTCTGAGAAATTAGCTCCATTGCTTTTCTCCAAAAGAAATGTCACATGAAAATAGTGAGCAGTTTATCTTTGTGAACTATAAATCATGTCTAACCATCTAATTATACAAAATCTGATCCAAACATCAGTGGAAAATATATTCGGGTACCAGCTATCAAAGACAGATCCACAGTATCAAACCATGAGTCAAAAAACCAGAGCATGCCAAAACTCAACATTAAACTTAGAGGCGGTGAAAAAGCACGGTTCCTATCCTGTAACATGATTATCCCATTGAACAAGCAAAATTTGATTTAAATAAATCCAAACATTTGAACATGGTTGACTTACGTAACACTGAAAGTTAATTGATCATAGATTATCAAGTGTAGAGAAACAAATAAACCTGCCAATCCAGCAAATTAACAACAATATTCCCAGCCTGCACATTTTCTGGTTGAAATAGCTGCAGCTCTTCAGGAGTAGAAACCTCAAACATTGCAGCAATCTTTCTGTTCTCACCATCTAAAACGTCACTGTCTTTAACGAAGAGGGGATATATCATTGCAGTTGCTGTACATCCCATAATCAAAATTTCACAATGAGAAACAAACATACCATATTTCCTCCAATAAAAATAACAAATTTCAAAAATAAAAATAATAATGACTTGAGTTTGCAAGATCAAGATGTGTGAATCAATCTATATTTTCTTTTGTTCCCTTTTGGGCATTTTTTTTGAAAATAATCGTGTTCAAGAATTAAATTCTTTCAAAACCATACATGCCCATGCGCGCCCACCTGCACACATATATAATTATTGAAAGAATTGAATTCTAGCAACTATAATTTTTCCACACATGAGAATCAACTCAAGAGAATTCAGTTCAATTCAATTCATGCAAAATCATGTTATTTTTGGCATGATTTGGGTTCTTTTAAAGCACAATATTCTTCAAGTCTAAAAAGGGTAAATTCAAGCATGAGAGTTGACTGAATAGAACTGAGATGAATTGAAAATCCATACAAAACTTAGATTGGAGAAAAGAAACGAAAAGCAAAGTTGTTAAGATTCTTAACATGACCACTCATCGGCAAGTTCTCGACATTTGTGGCTGAATATGAAAGTGTTCCATCCTCTTTCAACAGCAGCAGTCATGACCTGTTTATTTTCTGTCCATAGCCACACCTTCTTCGATTTCTCATACTCTCCTGATAATACTCTTGAAGCATAATTCAAAGACATTGCCACAACAGAACTCTGTTTTAATGTAGCTGTTTTCTTGAAACGGAAAAAAAAAAATGAAGTGGTTTCATAAAGAATGTGCAAATGGGTTGTGTGGAAATAGATAGAAGTGGAAAAACCTGTTCTAGGAGCAAAAGTTGTTGAGAGTTGCTTTGGGAATCCTCGGATGTTGGTAGCACAAGACAGCAGCAGCATAACCATGTTGTTGTTGTTGTTGTTGTTGTTGCTGTTGTTTTTTTTTTTTGGGTTAAGTTTTATGTAGGTGATTTATTATTTGTGGGATGTGGTCTCGGGTCTATGTTCTGTCTGTGTTGGCTGTAAATCAGTGTTATACTCCCTTCACTTCAAACTAGTTGTTTTTTTAGTGTTTCACTTAGATTATACTCCATTCACTTCAAACTAGTTGTTGTTTTTAAGTATTTCACTTAGATTAAAAAAATATTTAATAGACTTAATTATAAAAAAAAATAACTAAATGAGATTAAGTTACATTTTTCTAAATATATTTAATATTAAAAAAGATTATAAAATTTTACAAAATAAATTAATATAAATAAGGTTAACATAAGGATAAAATAAAAAAGAAAAAATTAATGTTATATTGAATATATAAAAGTGACAAATAATCAGAATTTTTATTTTTTTAAAAAGAGCAAATTAGTTTGCAATGGAGGTAGTATATATATATATATATATATATGGATTTTTGTACTTTTTTTTATTGATAATTGCACTTCATTTTAACTTCATTTATTATTTAAATGACTTAATTATTCTTAATTCAAAATAATTACATTTTATTATTTCATTAAAATTTTTCCACAACAATCTATACTATCTTAATTATGTATGGCCAAAATTAATATATATATATATATATATATTGTGTCTACGGATATAAGATGGTTTAAAGAGATGTAGAGATGGGGCCTACTGTTCCTAGTCGCAGGCTCCGTCAAGGAGACCCGCTGTCCCCTTACTTGTTTTTACTATATGTAGAAGGCTTGTCTGCACTGTTTTGTTACAATGGAAGTGTGAAGTGGGTGAGTTACATGGTATGAAGGTGTCGAGAAGTGCCCCCAAAATTTCACACCTTTTTTTCGCGGATGACTGCTTTGTTTTTTCCCAAGCTACTCCCAAAGAATGCAATTCAATTAAAGATTGCTTGCACAATTATGAGGAGGCGTCTGGGCAAATGGTAAATTTTGATAAATCTTCTATTCTTTTCAGCCGAAATGTTGATGAAGATATGTCTGATTATGTATGTTCTTCTCTTGGTGTGAGACAGTGCTACAATCATGGGAAGTCTTTGGGTCTACCATCGATAATTGTTAGAAATAAGCAAGAGGTGTTCTCTTATGTGAAAGAGAAAGCTTGGAAGAGATTGCAAGGTTGGCGGTTCAAAGTTTTTTCATGAGCTGGTAAGAAGGTGTTGTTGCGATCTGTGGTGCAAGCCTTACCAAGTTATGTGATGTCAGTTTTCTTGTTACCTTTTTCCCTTTGCGAGGAACTTGAACGGATGATGAACAGTTTTTTGTGGGGAAAAATGGATAATCAGCATGGAGGGATTAGGTGGCAGAGTTGGGATCGGTTGTGTAAGGCTAAGAGTGATGGTGGTCTTGCTTTTAGGAAGTTACATGATTTCAATATGGCCATGGTAGCTAAACAAGGTTGGAGGTTGTTGTCTAGACCTTACTCGTTAGCTTCTCGAGTTATGAAGTCTCGGTACTTCCCTAATCTTTCGTTCTTTGAAGCCAAGCTCGGTCAGAATCCATCATTTACTTGGCGTAGTATTATGGCCACTCAGAAGATGTTAAAAGAGAGGGCTAGAATTTGGGTGAGGAAGGGTAAAAAGGTGAAAGTATGGGATCATCCTTGGTTGTTGGATAAGGACAATCCTTATATTGGTGGACAAGGCTTGGAAAATGCTACTGTAGATTCTTTGAGGCATCTTGATGGTTCGGCTTGGGATATAGATCTGCTAAGGGATATCTTTTCAGATAGAGATGTGAATAATATCTTAGCAGTTCCTTCTAGTTCTGTTACTCAAGAGGATAATTGGTACTGGCATAGTTATAATTTTGGGGTTTATACAGTTAAGAATGGCTACAGATTAATTAGAAATTCAAAGACTCTTTTAATTGGCAAAGTTGTTGGTCTCTGAATGTTCATCCTAAAGTTAAGAATTTTTTGTGGCGAGCACTCTCGGGCTGTCTTCCAACTATGCAAGCATTAAGTTGGAAGAAAGTTGCAGTAGAAAATTTATGTCCGATGTGATGTTCAATTGAAGAATCTGAGTTTCACAGTTTAGTGAGTTGTTCAGCTGCTAGAAGTGTTTGGGTCCTATCGAATTATGGAGACTTGATACGTCATGCAGATGATTTTCGTGAATGGTGGGTGTTTCTTGTTAATCGATTTGTAGGTTCAGAGTTAAGTCTGAAAGCTATTGTTCTATGGTATGTTTGGAGGAATATGAATGATAAGGTGTGGAACAATTCTTCTTGCCCTGCTGTTTACTTATTGCGAGAAGCGAAACTATTTCAAGAGCAATGACAGAAAATGATTGAGAGTAAGAAGGTAAATTCTCATCTGTCAAACTCCGTTGTCCAAACCAAATGGTGTCGTCCTGATCCAGGGGTTTTCAAGTGTAATGTAGATGCCAGTGTCAACTTAGGAACAGCTCGTATTGGGATAGGCAATGTTGTAAGGGATTTTGATGGCAACGTTCAGATGGCGTTGCATGATTGCAAGCCAAGTTTGTTTGATCCTCTCCTTGCTGAGGCAATAGCGCTAAAGGAAACTTTGGGTTGGTTGATAAGAAGAGAAGTGTCCCCAGTTGTCATTGAATCAGATTGTTTAATACTGTTACAAACTATCTCATAGAAATTAATTGATTCTTCTCCAGTTGGTCTTGTTATTCATGAATGCAGGTCTTTGTTACATCAACTGTATAATAGTCAATTGTACTTTGTGAAATAATTAGCGAATAATGCTGCTCATTTTAATAGCTCGAGTAGCATCTTCCATGTCTGGTCAAGGGGAGTTTGTGGCTGTGTGTTGATCACTGTAAGGAACAAATATCATATCCCACTTATAGCCGACATTTTTTATCAATTGGGACAGGCAAAATATTTTATTATATGTAAAATATTACTCTTTATTTCTTTCAAAAATTTGTTCTTTTATTCCAACTAAAACATTTCTTTTTTAAAAAATTATTTTCTATTTTTCTTTTATTATATATATATATATATAGAGAGAGAGAGAAAGATATATTATTTACAGTATGCGCAAAGCATGGACTCACAACTAGTATACATTAAATGTTGAGTTCTAAAGTTATTAATCTAAAATTTAATTAATGTTCTTCTTTATAATTCAACATTCACTCCTAAAACTTATGTATTGAGTTATTAAAGTTCACAATCTTTTTTATACAAATATAAAAAAATCTTATTTTAAAATAAACATATTCTATTTTATGTAATTAAAACACTTTAATTCTATTATATCTAAAATAAAACTTATGTCTTTTAATATAT
>CATIWM010023625.1:0-45957 GCA_949671775.1 Mallotus repandus | reverse complement strand
TCCTTTTTTTTTTTCATTTTTATCGTTTTAATTTTTTTAATTTTTCTTTTTCCCTTTTTTATTTTTCATCCTTCCTTTTTTTCCTTTTTTCTCTCCTTCTTTTTCTTATTTTCCGCTTTTCTTTTTAAATTTTTATTTTTTATTTACTTTTACTTTTTTCATTAATGGAGCATTAGCCGATATATTTTTTAAAATTTTATTTTATAAATTTCTCAAGTGGGATATAATAATACACAAATTATGAATGGTCAAAATGCAAAAAATTGAGATGCAACAGTTTTTCTATTCGTCATTGATTACTCAAGTTCTTAATGTATAAAAGATGTAACATTTATTATACTTGAAACAACATAACTATTTCTAAAAGGCATTAATAGAACTTTGAAAAAGGAAAATAAACTCATAACTTAAATTCCTAATGATTCTAAAATAGAATCAATTTTATCAATGCAGTTAAGTAACAAAAAAAATATAATCTTAGCATTTCTAAGATTTCAATTATTCTTATATGTTTGTAAAATAAAATGTAATGCCTCATAACTTCAAATTGAAGATGCAATCCCAAAACTTAAATTCACATTAAAGAAGTAACTTATCAAATATGGATATCTAATAATTAGTAGTGGTTTTTTTTAATCTTTTTAAGTAGCAAAACATATGAAGTTTATTATTTTGGTGCAATGATATTGTATCAGAATCGTAAGACATACTGAAACATGATATGCACTGTAATGAGGATATTGTATAATGAACATAAAATATAATGTAATGAAGATATTGCATCAGAAACATAAAATATAAGAAAAATAAATGAAAAGTAAACCAAAAGTATACAAAAAATATTTTAAATTTAATGTCTTTAGAATTTATATTACAGTAATGATGGATGAAACCGCTAATGTAGTAGACATGAGGCTACCTATAATAAAAAAAATTAATAGTAATGATGCTAATATATTCAATCAAAGATAAAGAAAAATATATTGAGATTGTTTCATATATGGAAAATAAACTAAAATTAAATGAAAACTAAATAAAAAATTCCAGATTTCATGTTTTTAGAATTAAAATACTAATCACTTTAAAATTTTAACGATGAAATTGTCACTGCACTTCCCATTGTATTGAGTACCCTAAAATTTTAATAAATATTTTCTTAAAAAAACATTTTTTTAAAAATATATTATTTGATATATATGCAGTGTAAGACTACAATGAAACTGTTATGTATTCTTCATGAAGATTATTGAAAGTGTATAAAATTGTTGCATATATGGAAAGTAAACTAAACATATACCAAAAATAGACCAAAAGTGAATATTTTTTTTTTCAAATTTCATACATTTGGAATTTGTATTCAAATCAATTTAAAAATTTTTGGAAATGAAATTGTCATTGTAATAAATTAAAACTAGTAGTTGTTTCATTCCTCCAAATATAAGTTGTGTTAGAAGTCAGATCTTTAATAATGACTGTAATGAAGATACTGTATCATAAACATAAAATATACAGAACATATTCTAAATTACTATAAAAAAAATAAAAGAACTACCTAGTTCATAAAGAAACAATTTTTGGTTTTTTCACACATTCATATTGAATTGGACAAAAAAAATATGCATTATTGTGAGCGACCTGGGAGATTCCTAGTGGGACATGGCAACTTTGCCGAAAGGGACAGCCATTCCGTTTATGGGACAGGACAAATGTTTGGTCTCGGGGGATTGTGAGATGCTTTTTTGTTTGGAGTCGCCACCTAGTATTTAGAAAACTAGTAAAAGATGAAAGGGACGACATCAGGTCACTCAACAAGTATCATCCCCAGCAGAGATTCTGAGCCCTAGAGATCTCATATACTTTTTGACTATTTCTCATTTTAATACTCAATATATGGCTACCATATCACCCTAGTTTTGGTAATGATAATTGATATAGACGCATTCACATAAGCACATTGATAATAATGGAAAGTACGAGCAATTCAACATAATTATTTACAAGGCTTTCCTAGTAAATACATATGAAAAAGAAAGAGTGTGGAAATGTAGATCTAGTCCTAATCTAGAATACACCTGCAAAACAGAGGTTAACACAACTATATGTGATTCCATCTATTCATCCACTCAGATAGTATATAGGCACAACGAAGATGTTTGATGCATCATGAATGACTAAACAGATGCACGTAGTTTATGCTCTAGCAGGAATTATTATAAAGCATTTCTAAATGATGAGATAAATAGTATATGATGATGATTGCATCATTGGACCGCAATATCGAAGCTTTAGCTTAAATAAGGAGCTTTCATGTTTATTGAATGTATATTGATGCAAAATGATAATTATAAGTAAACAAAGCAGAGATTATTCAATCAGCATGCAAGTTGCCAGTCTCATCACACAATCACAATAATTTCTCAACTGCTGGCGGCGATAAAATAAAATGCAAGATAGTAAAATAAACGTGCAAAAATGATTATTTGGCCCTCATATTCGACTAAGCTTGTTTTGTGTTTTTGAAGCTTTGGCTTCAAGAGATTTTCAAGCTTTCCTCGTCGAGAGGTTAAAAATGACGTATATAATGCAAATTTGTATACCTTTAAAGCATGCTTTGATAAAAATGAGGTGGGTTTGGTGTAAAAGTGGTTTAAAAATCCTATGAAATATTTAGAAAGTGGGCTAAAAGTGTGTGGATTAAGACTCCTAAGTCTTCAATTCGACAGTGTTTTAGTGTGTGTGTTCTTTTTGGCTCTCGCTGGTGTTTCCTAAACTCTAACTTTTACTTCTTAGGCTTTTGGCTTTTCTCTCTCAGCTCTAGCCTTTGCTCCTAGGCTCTAGCCTTGTCAAAATGGGAGGTAGAGACCCCTATTTATAGGGAAATATGCCAAAAAATGTGTAAAAAATAGTGAAAATGCGTGTGATCATGCGCCTGGGATGCATGATCATGCCCTTGGAATGCGTGATCATGCCTTGGGACACATGATCACGGCCCTGGAGCACATGATCATGCTCTCTTGCACGCGTCACACAGCCTTTCTAGGCTCCGATCGCGCTATTTTAGGGGTGTTTTTTTGGGGTTTTTGGACCTTTTGATCATGTTTCCGAGGTTCATTTCATGAAAATCAGCTTCCATTTTCACATGTGAGCATGATGCATTTAGGCGTGATCACGCGCTACAAATCCACTCATGCACTACTTCTAGAGGTTACACATACTATTTCAGGGTCACTTTCGAAAGTTTTAAGGGTTCACAGACGTGTTTTCGATGTCCATTTCATCAAAATTGACTTCTGATTTTCACCAAGTTGAACTCTGGTCTCATGAGTCAAACACCAGTATGACGAGTGACACGTTTTAAGTGATGGTTGCTTGAAATGAGCTTCTTATCATTCCGATAGTTCATAATTCATAAAATTGGTGTACGACCTAATGATTTGGCAGTCAATTTTTTTTGGTTCGGGCTTTTCAAATTCTTGGCACGCTTTAGAGGTGGTACGAATGAACAGACACTTGTCATATTCGGAAAGATGTTTTCATTACTGGACCTTTTTGGGGACAGTCAAATTTGATGTATGACAATTGCCCCCTGCTTTACGTGTGTTGCATAGTACTCTAGTACTTATGTCAATACTCTTGAAGTAAATACAGAGATGCAAAAATAGTTTTGGGAAGAGGTACTTACCTGATGGTGTGTTGTTTAGTCTCTTGACTTCAGGCCTATCATTTGTTTGGTTGACAGAGTCATTGCTTGTTTGTTTCCCTTGCAATTCTCTTAGGTGAGGTAAAATTATGCTTTCATAACCTTCTTAGGTATCAATGCAAATGCTACTAAGCAGATGTGTGGCTTCTAAGCCGATAAGATGCTACTAAGCGGATGCGATACTTCTAAGCAGAAATGGTTATAAGCAGATGAAACATGCTCCTAAGTTGATGCTTCTAAGTAATAAAATGCTTCTGAACTGATGTTTTTAAGTAATAGAATGCTTATAAGCAAGTGGAATGCTTCTAAGCAATGAAATACTTCTAAGCAATGAAATGCTTCTAAGCAATGAAATGCTTCTAAGCAATAAGATGCTACTAAATGGATGTGATGCTTCTAAGTAGAGAAATGCTTCTGACCAAATGAAATGCTACTAAGCTGATGCTTCTAAGTAATAAAATGCTTCTGAACTGATGCTTCTAAGTAGAAAATGCTTCTAAGCAATGAGATGCTACTAAGCGGATGTGATTCTTCTAAGCAAAGAAATGCTTCTGAGCAAATGCAATGCTACTAAGCTGATGCTTCTAAGTATATGAGATGCTTCTAAGTATATGAGATGCTTCTAAGTAGATGAGATGCTTCTAAGCAGTGAAATGCTTCTAAGCAGAAAATGCTTCTAAGCAATGAGATGCTACTAAGCGGATGTAATGTTCTAAGTAGAGAAATGCTTCTGATCAAATGAATTGCTACTAAGTTGATGCTTCTAAGCAGATGAGATGCTTATAAGTAGTGAAATGCTTCTAAGCAGATGAAATGCCTCTAAGCGAATGAAATACTACTAAGCTGATGCTTCTAAGTAATAAAATGCTTTTGAGTCGATGCTTCTAAGCAACAAAATGCTTATAAGCAGGTGGAATGCTTCTAAGTAATGAAATGCTTTTGAGTAGAAAATGCTTCTAAGTAGTGAGATGCTACTAAGCGGATGTGATGCTTCTAAGTAGAGAAATGCTCCTAAGCTTATGCTTCTAAGCATATGAGATGCTTCTAAGAAGATGAGATGGTTCTAAGCAGTGAAAACGCTTCTCAGCGAAAAATGCTACCAAGCAGTGATGATGTCATCATTTATCGTGTTTCGAGTGTGATTTTATGATATGAAAGTTAAGATAATTGTAGATGCGACATGCTTGTGTTATCTGGGCTTCATTTTTCTTTAATGATATGACTTTCTAAGATAGTGATGTCAAATACAGTGTCTTAAAAACATGCAATGCTCATGTTTGTACGATTTTTGTGTGTTTTTCGTGCATTTTTTTTAGCAAAATACAAGTTTGGGACCCTAGGAATATGTGTGCAGGGGTCTTGATTTGTGTGTGTGAGTCTTAGAGCGAGTGAGGCTTGGAAGGGCATGTGATCACGTGCCTAGGGAGCATGATCACGCGCTCTAAGGCCTGCCCGATGCCTATAAAATGAACTCATTTTTGAGTTCAAGGTGATTTTTACATGATTTTTTACCTTTTTCAAACCTTTTTTTGAATTTTTTAGACTGCTTTTCTTTTGTTATTACTCTGTTGCTTCACAGAGTGCGGGATTATGGACTTCCCTCCTATTCTTAAGGATCTCAGTGACCTTGGCGATGTGAATACCATTTCTTTTTCTTTTGATGAGTTCATTTTAGAGAATGAGGTGGTTCTCAGATATGTTGGTGCAGGTACCTCTACTGCTGGAGCTACAGAGGCTCTTGGGACCATTGGCGGAGCCTCTTTTCATTCACCTCGACTTTCCTGAGGAGATCCAATTCCCGTTGTCTAGAGGTTGGAGACTCATGTGTGGACTATTTATCATCACCGGTTAGTTTGCTTACTTAGCTCTTGCTGTAGTTAGCTTTACTTGTTGTAGCTCTAGATGTTTGCCTTAGCACTTGTTGCACGTGTTGCTCTTGGTTTTAGCTTTTGCTGTTTGATTTCAGTGTTTGTTATCTGTATAGCTATAGCTGGCAAGTATTTTAGTTCTTACTGTAGCCCAACTCTAGTTGTTTGATCATAGCATTTGTTGTAATTTGGCTGTAGTTATGATGACTGTAGCTATAGCTTTTGTGTAGCTCTTACTATAGTGTAGCTCTGGTTATAATGACTGTAGCTCTAGCTTTTATGTAGCTCTTGCTGTAGTGTAGCTCTAGCTATAATGACTGTAGCTCTAGCTGTTATGTAGCTCTAGCTATGAAGACTATAGCTCTAGCTTTTATGTAGCTCTTGCTGTAGTGTTGCTCTGACTGTGATGACTTTAGCTCTAGTTATGATTTTAGCTCTTGCTGTGATGTAGCTCTTGCTATAAATTGTAGCTTTAGTTGTTGTGTAGCTCTTATTGTAGTGTAGCTTTGGCTGTAATGACCATAGCTCTAGCTTTGATTTTAGCTCTTAATGTAATGACTATAACTCTAGCTGTGATTTTAGCTCTTGCTGTGATGTAGCTCTAGCTGTGGTGACTGTAGCTCTAGCTATGATTTTAGCTCTTGCTATGATGTTAGCTCTGGCTGTAATGACTATAACTCTAGTTATGATTTTAGCTCTTGCTGTGATGTAGCTCTTGCTATAATGTAGCTCTGGCTGTCTGATTGTAGCACTTGCTGTAGTTTAGCTCTAGCTATCTTAATTATAACACTTATTGTAGTTTAGCTCTAGCTGTCTTGATTATAACACTTGCTATAGTTTAGCTCTTGCTATAGTTTAGCTCTTGCTGTGGTGTAGCTCTAGCTGCCTTAACTGTAGCTCTAGCTGTAATGACTGTAGCTCTAGCTCTTACTGTAGTGTAGCTCTGGCTGTGATAATTGTAGCTCTAGCTTTTATGTAGCTCTTACTGTAGTGTAACTCTGGTTGTGATGACTATAGCTCTAGCTATAATTTTAGCTCTTGATGTGATGTAGCTCTAGCTGTGGTGACTGTAGCTCTAGCTGTGATTTTAGCTCTTGCTGTGATGTTAGCTTAGCTATGATTTTAGCTCTTGTTATGATGTAGCTCTTGTTGTAATATAGCTCTGGCTATCTAATTGTAGCACTTGCTGTAGTTTAGCTCTTGCTGTAGTGTAGCTCTAGTTGTCTTGATTGTAGCACTTGCTGTGGTGTAGCTTTAGCTGTCTTGATTGTAGCTCTAGCTGTAATGACTGTAGCTTTAGCTGTTGTGTAGCTCTTGTTGTAGTGTAGCTCTGGCTGTGATGACTGTAGCTCTCATTGAGCGGTGGATGGATACTACCCACAAGTTCCCTTTGCCTTTCAGGGAGATGACTATCACTCCGCTTGACTTTTCAGCCATTATGGGGCTGAGTTTTTCTGGGGAGCGTGTTCCTTTTAGTAATGAGGCATGTAGTTCTGCCACCATGAGGAACAGATGGTTAAGGGATTTGTTTGGTGTTACTGCTTCAGTGAAGCCTGGCTACTCCACTTTGATCTGGTATATGCATCTTGTAGAGAAGGTAAGGTTAGAGCACGACGCAGGTTGTGTTAATTTTGAGCAGTTGGCTAGGTGTTTCTTGTTCTACCTTCTGAGTGTTATTATCTTCCCGAATGCCTCCGACATTGGTTTCTTATAGTTGTTACCTATCTTGAGGAACTTAAGGGACCTGCCAAAGTACAGTTGGGGCACAACTGCTTTTGCCCACATGTATTCTAGTTTGGATGCGGCTTATAGAGGATGCTCGCGTATTTGTAGATGCTTATTTGTGTTGGATGTGAGTGTGGTTACTTGCTTCTGGATTATTCTATCTTTGATTATTTTGACCCTTTTCTTCTTGATAGGTTTGGGCTCACGAGTTCAGACTGTTTTCTCATCCCACTATTAAGCATTTTCCTGAGAGTGGTTTTCCCCATCTTCCGCAATGGATTAGGAGGACTTCTAGTTTGATTGAGAGTCCGGCTGAGGCGAGGGGTCTCTTGAGTAAATTATCCCACGGTCAGGTATGGTGCATTTTATCTTTGCTTTGCTTATTCTTTGGCAATTCTTTTTCACTTATGAGCTTCTCGGGTAGATTCATCTATGCTGGTGGATGGAGCGATATGACTGGTTGATCAAGATGGGAGTGGCTTGGCGCCTGACACAAATGAGGGTTTTGTTGCCCGATCTTATTAATAAGGTGTGGTATATGGGTGAGCGGGTCTATTGCTGGTGGGGTAGACTGTTTATGAGGAGAGTTCCTGTTGCTCCCCTTGGGGATATATTTTGGGGTTGAGAGCTCATTGGAAAGGAGCTTGACAGAGCTAAGAGAGGATATCCCTTTGAGGATTTCCTAGAGGGAGCTCATTTCTCTTATATGATGTCTCTGGTACCACAATTGATTGATGTTGTGGCTAGTGAGTTTGTTTCTCCTCCTCCTCCTCAAGTGGATCCTTCACAGCCTTCGGGCTCTAGCGGTGCCGTTATTGGTGATTTTATGAGTGCGGCGCCTTTGATATTTTATGAGCTGACGATTACGGGAGCGGGAGCTCGTTTCCCTTTGCCTAAAGCGGGTATACCATTGTCAGGTGTGGTGCCTATAAATGCAACTCATGTTAGTTTTTTGGCTCCATGAGGTTTTTCCTCTTTCTTTGCTTTGTTACTTATCTAATTTCTTTTTCCTTGTAGGTGCCTGTTTCTACTACTTAGTCTTGGTATATTGCTACGATTAGCGCGTAGGAGTATTTCATGGAGTTTACTAGCGCAAAGAGCGTACTATTTTCTTCTTTTATTGATTTGTACCTATTTTATGCATGTGTTTTTATAAATTCTTGAAATGTGATTTATGATGTTTTTTTAATGCAAAATGAGAATAATCACGCTAGTCGTGAGTGGGAGAGGGAGCGAGAGTCTTATTATGAGCAGATCGATCAACTACATATGCAATTGGCGGCCTTTCAGATGAATGGAGAGGATGCAGGGCCTAACTCTAATGATGGGGACGCTTGAGTGGATTCAACTCTTGCTTTTGATGGCACCCATAGTTGATGTATTTGTTAGGAGGCTAGGTATAGGCTTTTGGCTATGGTTGTCCAGTGTTGTATTATTTTCCCGAGGTTATGGACTCAGGGTGTTGTATTTAGGCATCTGTCCCGTATGTTGTATTATGTACTAATAGCTGATGTTGTTATATTCTGGATTGACTGACTTATGTATTCCTGATTATGACCTTTGTAACTACATCTGTGACTATTTTTTCTGATTATTCCGCTTCGTCTACCCCTTTATTTTATTTTTTTCCTCTTTTGCATAGGGCATCTCTTTTCAGAGCTCTTCGCGCCTATCTGGGTATTTTTCTTTTTCCCTCTTTTGCCTAGGGCATCTCTTTTCAGAGCTCTTCACACTTAGCTGGGCTTTTTTTAAAGGTTTGACGATAGCGACTGACAGTATTGAGGAGAAATAATGAAGCAAGTAAGAACTACAAAGCAAGTAATGAAGATATGCAAATTATACTTAGCATGCTCGATGGATTCAGATGATAATGATGTATTGCATTTCTCAATTATACTTACATGATTTAACAAGCATTTGCATATTTACTAAATATGTTTCAGAAAAGCACAGTTGCATTCATGTAGATTTCGAATTGACGGTACCCTTGTCTTTAGTCAGTCTCTTTAGGTTTTCTAACTAAGTATTTTCTCTCGGTTCCTCTAATTTTTTCCTGAGCTACCTTTTTCAGTTTTCAACTCAGCGAGGAGTTCTTAAAATGTATTTGCTTTAGACATAGTATTTCTTCAAGCGATATGTGTTGGTAGGCTCAGAGAACTCATTTCCTTCAGAATCCATCCGCTCGATAACTCCTTTGGATAGGACGGTCTTAACCAGATATGGGCCTTCACAGTTTGGCCTAAACTTCCCTCTAGGATCTGAGACATTCTGTTTGGCTTGCTTTAGCACCCAGTCTCTTGCTTTCACACTCTTGTGTTTGACTTTCTTGTTGAAGACTCTAGCTAGTCGAGCTTGATATAGTTGCATATAATATAGTGCTTTTAGTCTTTAACTATCCAGAGTAGTGAGGCTGTTATGCCTTTGCTGAGCCCATTGCACTTCAGGCAGTTCCGATTCAATTTCTATTCACAATGATTTGATTTCCATTTCCACTAGGAGTACTGCTTCAGATGCGTATACTAGTGAGAAAGGAGTGGCTCCTGTTGAAGTTCCCTATAATGCATAAGATAGTCTATTTGCCCAATCACGGTAGGTTTGAGTCATCTTTGACAAGATCTTTTTTATGTTTTTATTTACAGCTTTGACCACCCCATTTGCTTGTGGTCGGTAAGGTGAGGATTTATGATGTTCCACCTTATAACTCCTTAGTAATTCCTTCACTTCCCCTTGGAACTGAACACTGTTATCTGAAACTATATGATGGGGAATCCCATATCGGCAGAATAGGTTTTTTTTAATGAACTTTGCCACTTGTTTTGCCCCTAGTTTTGCATATGATTCTACTTTGACCCATTTTGTGAAGTAGTCAATTGCTACTAGGATAAATTTATGCATGTTTGAGGCTGTCAGGTGAATTTCTCAATTATGTCTAAGCCCCATGCTGAGAAGGGCCATGGAGAAGAGATAGAGTGTAGCTCTGTTATGGAAAGATGGCTGTTGTCCCCATGAATTTGGCACTTGTGGCACCTTCTTACGAATCTGATGCAGTCTTCCATCATCGTCATCCAAAAGAGCCCTTATCTCATTAACTTCTTAGCTAGAATGGCGCCATTCATATGCGGACCACAGACACCCTCGTGTACTTCTTCTATTGCTCTAGTAGCTTCTGTCTCATCCAGACATATGAGTTATACCCCATCTAAAATTCTTCTATATAATACACCCTGGTGTAATGTGAATTTTGATGCCAGTTGCCGGATGACTGTCTTGTCTTTTTCAACTGCCTTCTCAGGGTAAATTCTCTTTGTGAGGTATTACTGTATATTGTAGACCATAGTTTGTTGTCTGCTTTTGCTTCTGCTATTCTAAGGCATTTATGGCTAGGTTGCTTTAATTTGAGCAAAATTAGAGGCTTTATGGGCATTTTGGCCGATCCTTCCCAAACTGATGCTAGGGAAGCGAGTGTGTCTGCCATTTGGTTGTGGTTTCTAGAGAGATGAATGAATTTGCATTTTTGGAAAAATAAGGCGAGCTGCTGTAGGTGGCTTAGATACGACCTCAAGTGTTATTCTTTTAGTTCCCATTCTTCTGTAATATGATTAATTACCAATATAGAATCTTCAAATATTTCAACTTCTGTCACTCCTAGAGCTATCAAAGCTTCCATGCCAAGTGCGTATGCTTCATATTCTGCTTCATTATTTGTAACTCTAAATGCTAGCTTCTTAGTGATTGGCACCACTTCGCCTTCTGGTGTTAGGAGTATGATCCTGACTTCTGCTTTGAATTGGTTGACTCCTCCATCAAAGTACATTCGCCATCCCTGTACCTCGATGTCCGTGTTGAGGTCATCTGGGAAGTCTAGTTGAATTTCTTCTGAATTTAGAATCGGGTTGAGGGCTAGGAATTCAGAGACTGCTCTCCCTTTTACTATCTTCTTAGTCAGATACTACACATCAAATTCTGTAAGCAAAATGAGCCACTCAGTGAGTTTTCCCACTAGGGATGGAGCTTCGTAGAGATGCTTCATAGGATCCATTTTGGACATAACTTTAATCTTGTATGATTGAAAGTAATGTCTGAGCTTCCTTATTGCCCATACCATTGCTAGGCATATATGTTTGTCCTAGCTGTATTTTTCCTCGTAAGGCAACATTTTCTTACTCAGGTAGTAGACTGGATGTTCTGCTTTCCCTTCTCCCTCTTAGGCTAGCATTGCACCGATTGCATTCCCTTTAGTGGCTAGGTACATGGTTGATGGCAACTCAGACTTGGGTGGTTTCAAAATTGGTGGATTGGCTAGGTAGTTTTTGATCTTTTTGAATGTTGACTGACATTGTTTGTTCCATATGACTAGCTTATCTTTTTTGAGTAGCTTGAAGATTGCCTCGCAAACTGCGGTTAACTTGGCGATGAACCTGCTTATGAACTGTAGTTCCCTAGAAATCCTTTAATTTCTTTCTCAATTTTTGGTACTAGGATTTCTCTGATTGATTTTGTTTTATCTGGATCCTCTTAGATTCCATTCTAGCTGATAATATACCCCAGCATCTTGCCTGAAGTTACCCTGAATACACATTTCTTGGGATTAAGCTTGAGGCTATACTTTTCAACCCTTTTGAGGAATTTCTTGAGAACAGTTGGGTGCCCTTCTCTAGTTTCTGACTTAACCATCATGTCATCTACGTACACCTCGACTTCTTTGTGTATAATGTCATGAAACATGGTCGTTGCCATTCTTTGGTAGGTTGCACTTGCATTTTTCAGACCGAAAGGCATTACCTTATAGCAGTAAGTACCCCATTTTATTATGAAGGACGTCTTTGCTTTATTGATGATGGCCATCAGAATCTGATTGTATCCAAAAAATCCATCCATGAAGGAATACATTGCACATGAGGCAACGTTGTCTATTAACACATCTATGTGAGGCAAAGAGAAGTCATCCTTTGGGCATACTTTGTTTAGATCTCTATTGTCAATACAGATTCTAACCCTTCCATCTTTCTTTGGCACTGGCACGACATTTGCTAACCACTCTGGATAGTCTACCACCTCTAGGAACTTAGCCTCGATATGCTTTTTTGATGTCTTCTTTTACCAATTGGGCCCATTTTGGTCTGAGTCTTCTCAGCTTCTGCTTTACGAGTTTACACCCTTCTTTAGTAGGGATGTAGTGTTGAGCAATGTCTTTGTCGATGCCGAGCATGTCTTCGTAAGTCCAAGCAAATACTTTTGAATATTTTATTAATATTTTTTCAATTTCTCTCATCTCTTCAAGGGTAACATCTCTCGAAATATGCAAAATGCGTGGTTTTTTTTTCTGTGCCACTGTTAAATGGTTCAATACATATGGAATGAATGTCAAATATGCAAGTATTTTGATCAATGCAATGCACAATACCATTAGATAAGACATTGAACAAGTAAGTAAATTTTGATTTCATTACATTAACTTTAGCGTTCATTACATCATCAGTTTCAAATAAAGGAAAAGTACAAAGATCATCTCCAGTATCTTCAAACATAATGTCATCAATGCTTGATTTGAGGATGGCAGCAACTTCCTCATAGTTAAGTGTCTCAGTCTTGGATTCTAGTCTTAGATTTTTCATCAGCTCATCAACATTAATCTAAGTGATATCTTCTGGCTGGCGTTGTCCCTTAATAGAGTTAATGACATTTTAAAGATTTCAAAGCTAGATTTCTCAACCTTTCTTTTTCCTACTTCTCTGTCTGTCCCTGTTAGACCTCAGTTGAGCCTCTTTGAATAAAAGAGGTGGACTTCTTAGTTCCAGTGTCCTTCTCAGGATCATACCCCAAGCTATATCTGCTGGTTTGTCCTAAAAAATTAGGGAATTTTGTGACCCCAATGTACCTTCCACCCAATCCAGTTTCGAGCAGGTATTGCATCTTTTTTGTAGCAGCCACAGGAGGCAAACATTGATGGCAGATCTGTCGTCCACTATAACACATGAGGTCTTCTTAGATCTAACTATTGCCTGTATGAACAGAGGATGATTATGGACCCTTCCTTCAGGGGGTAGATCTTCATATGAGAAGGTGATTGCATTAGTAAAGGCTTTCATTAAAAAAGCTATCATTTCGCAAAGTGAAGCATCAGTGGTAATCTTTGCATCATCAAGAGCCATGACTAGAGCATCTCTATGTTTTTTGGAGGCCATGAGCAAATCCCAAATACTGGCTTATGCCTGAGTCTTCTTAAACTGCTTAAGAACCTAATCATCTTCTTCCTTACTCGGAGCCATATCACTTGACATTTCTTTCCCCTTAGAGATATCCTTTTCCTTTTCAGGAGGCTGGTAGACTATTTCACTGCAAGTTACATGCTTAACTGAGGGTAGAGGCTCTTTAACTATATGCTTCTTGCTATGTGGTGTCTTTTGACTGGTCGCTTTTGCATTATTGCCCTTGTTCCAGACAATGATCTCAGAGTCATCATGTTCCTGGGTATCTTTGCCCTTTTTAACTTCTTCATAAGAGTCATACCAGATGTCAATTCCCATGACTTATAGGTTTGGAGACTGGACATTTGTGGCCATTTTGTCTTATTCATCAAAATTTTCTCCTTATCTTGAGAGCGCTATTTTCTCTAGAAGGACATGAGTTGTAGAGGGTGCGCTGTACTTGATTTTCTAGTTAAATTTTCTAGATGGATGTCCCAGTATATCCCATACTTCGGGTTTGTCTTGCTCAGCTTTGAGGCTTTCGTTTGTTTCATATAGATAAGGGTAGTCAATTACTTCACCATTCATGGGAAAAGCTACAGCTCTAAGTCTCCTTTGCATCATCAAGTGGGAAGTGAATGCTCGAGGCATTAAAATATATTCAAATGTGGAAGGGTCCAATTCATCTTCACTGGAGTCATGAGAGTCAAGGATCAGACTTAGGAGTTCATCTTCTGAGATCATTAAGAATTCTTTATCTGCGATCATTAAGAAATATTTTTCTGCTTTGGCTTCTTGTTCTTTAGGAGTTTCCTGGATGGCTTGGATTGATTATTCGATAAGGGTTTTGGGCAGGCCGGATGAGATTGTGTTGATTGTTGGTGGAGGCATGGCTCAGTAATTTAGAAGAGGGTTAGTTTTGACATTGGGTCGTCTTTTAGGATCATCAATCTTTCCTGAGGCAATGAGGTCTTGAACTGCATTTTTGAGAGTTCTACAAGTGTCAGTGGCATGGCCGGGCATTTGGTGGAAGTGGCAGAATAGGTTCTGGTCAATCTGAGGAAGTAGAGGATTCGGTAATGGTTTTAGTTCTCTTGGTTGTAAGAGGTTCTTTTGCTGGAGTCTTTGTAAGATCTTAGACAGTGGGAGGTTGAAGTTGGAAAATCTTCTAGGTGGTTTATTGATGACATTGACAGATGGTGGATTGAAAGTGTCTGGTTGAACTTGGTTTATCTTGGCAGTTCTGGTGAAGGTGTTTTGGTTTTTGGTGTTGGTTTGACTGTTTCGACGAAAAGTGTTTTCTAGGTTGTTGGATTTCCTTATCTTCAATTCTGATTCTAGCTTGATGAAGTGCTCGAAAGTCAAGGTAGTGGGCAAAGATCAAATGTTTCCTAAAATGGGGAAGTGATCCCTTGATTATCAATTCTATTTGCTCATCCTCCGAAGGATAGTTTCTCATCTTGATAGCTTTAGCTCACCATCTTGCAACATAGTTAGAGAAAGATTCACCAGGCTTTTATTTTGTACTTTCCTGATCTTTGCAGGTTATATCAAATTAAGTATTGTATTCATACTACTTGATGAACTTTTGGGTTAACAGCAACCAGTCACTCTTGATTTCATCCTCAAGGTCAAAGAACCAAACTCTTAGTCCCTCTTCTAGTGATGTGAAAAAGAATTGGACAATTTGTGATTTTGTAAGCTTAGTAGTAGCCATAAAGGTGGTTTATTATCTTAAAGGGACCCTCGGATCCCTAGTTCCGTCAAACTTGGCAAAGTTTGGCAATTTGAAATCGTCAGGAAGTGATTCATCTTTGAACAGAGCTAAATCAGTGAAGCTTTTGGAGTCACGAGGTCCCTTATCATTGAAGGCAAATTCAAGTTGAGCCATCCTATTGGCTAGTAGTTTGACCTCTCCTATTGATTCAGGTTTGGTCAAGTTAGCAATCTTAATAGCTTGTTACTGTGGTGTTTTAAAGGCACGATAATACTCATCATCATCTTCAATCCGTATAGGGGTATGAAGGATACCCTTTCCTCTATCTTCTCACGGGTGGACAGATGCAGATGCTTCATTTATGGGAGTAGCAACGTGGTTTCCCTCTTGGGAGTTTCTTGTTTGAACATTAGTGGCTTTGATGTAGGCTTGGAGGATTTCCGCTATAGTGCCATCAGTAAGTAATTTTTGAATCCCCTCTTTCAGTTTATCCTCAAATTGTTGACATAAAGTGTCTTCTGAATCACCCATGTTGAGATCTTGTTTACTGCACATTAGTGAGATAAAATAAACAAATGATGAATGATGCATGCATGGGATGCACCTGCAAAAGAATACGATTAGCATGTATGCATGACGTGCTCATGCATAATCTAATTATAATGGATGCAGATGGCTGCAAAAAGATGTGGTTAGTATATGTTGTCTATATGTATGTTATATATGCATGGTTTATGTTAGCATTTCCTACACAAGGAACAAACCAATCACAAGCAAGCTCTCACTTCCAACCTTATTGCTCCATGAGGTTATTGAATCTCTTTCTTAGGTGGGTTTTGACCCGATAGTCAGCAAAGGACTATGGTTATGCTCTCAGACTAGGCTGTTTTGATGAGAACTAAGAGGTAAACTAAGAAACGATGCTCAAATGCACTTGAGGTAAGCGTATAATATCAATGTGAGGACCAGTCGTTGGGTCACAAATGGCATCTATAGTCCTTACACGCCCGTGTGTGTAGGGGCTATAGTCAATAAGAGGGGTCCAGTTTCATGTCCCCACATTAATATTTGATACGTTTACCAAGAGGCATGAAAGTATTGTTCAAGAGTTTATGATTTGATCCTTTCAACATAAATGTCTGCAATCTAGTCACATTCCTGACCCATCTATTTGATCTAATAAGGAAAAATGGAGGATGCTCATAGGTTTCGTCATCGAAAGATGTCACTATTTGCCAGTTCTCATAGGCTATTCATACTGAGGTGAATGATTCTTATCATTCCTTGCACATTGGGCTTATGCAAGGTAAATAAGGATCATACAGTCTACGTGTGAGCAGTCTATGAGAACGGATGTAATGATGTCAATTGGTGATAGAAACTAAAAGTGTCATGGCATTTGTGAATGTGAGGTCAAACGAACAACATCAGGGCTAGCATGCAGAGTTTGGTGGGATGCTAGTGGAGATTTCTATTGGTTTATTTACATGGGTTAAGTTAAAGGTATAAGGCTAAGGGCTCCTTCAGTAAGAATGCCCCCCAATGTCTAGGGTTATGAATTCCGGTCAGTGAGTCTATCATTCTTTTAATAACTGGAGTCGCTCACCCTAAGGACTTGGGTTACAGACTCTGGTCAGATGAGTCAATCGAAACCACGAGTATAGGCTAAAGGTGACAAATCCAGATCGGTCAGCCAATGACTCATGTGGAACCATAGTGGATCACTTTCCGTCATTGTTGGCTGATAGGGACCAGGGGTGCACGTGTGATTGTGTAGTGCAAAGGCAATGGTGGAGGGCTCCACATGATTAAGTATTAAGTAATGAGAAATAGTCATTTTTGAATTGATCTCTTTAACAAGAGTCCCTAGTGGAGTCGCCACTGTGAGCGACCGAGGAGATTCTGAGTGGGACATGGCAACTTTACCATATAGGACATCCGTTCCATTTACGGGACAGAGACACATCTTTTATCTCGGGGGGATGCGAGATGCTTTAGTGTTTAGAGTCCCCACCTGGTGTTTAGAAAACCAAGAAAAGATGAAAGGGATAGTATCGAGTCACTCAACGAGTATCGTCCTCAACAAAGATTCTGAGCCCGAGAGATCTCATCTACTTTTTGACTATTTCTCATTTAATACTCAATATATGGCTACCGCAGCACCCTAGTTTTGGTAATGACAGTTGATATAGATGCATTCACACAAGCACATTGTTAATAACTGAAAGTACGAGAAATCCAGCATAAGTATTTACAAGGCTTTCGTAGTAAATACATATGAAAGAGAAAGGGTGCAGAAATATAAATCTAGTCCTAATCTAGAATACACCTATAAAATAGAGGTTATAACAACTATGTGTGATTCCATCTATTCATCTACTCGGACATTATATAGGCACAACGAAAATGTTTGATGCATCATGAATGACTAAACAGATGCACGTAGTTTATGCTCTAGCAGGAATTATTATAAAGCAATCCAAATGATAAGATAAATAGTATATAATGATGATTGCATCATTGGACTGCGATATCGAAGCTCTAGCTTAGATAAGGAGCTTTCGTATTTATTGAATGCATATTGAAGCAAAATGACAGTTAATTATAAGTAACCAAAGCAGAGATTATTCAATCAACATGCAAATTGAATCTCATCACACAATCACAACAATTTCTCAACTACTGGCAGTGATAAAATAAAATGCAAGATAGTAAAATAAATGTGCAAAAATGATTATTTGGTCCTCAAATTTGACTGAGCTTGTTTTGTGTTTTTAAAGCTATTGCTTCGAGAGATTTTTAAGCTTTCCTCGTCGAGAGGTTGAAAATGACGTGTGTAATGCAAATTTGTATAACTTTAAAGCGTGCTTTGACAAAGATGGTCTAAAAATCCTATGAAAAATGTAGAAAGTGGGTTAAAAGTTTATGGATTGGGACTCCTAAGTCTTCAATTCGATAATGTTTTAGTGTGTGTGCACTTTTTGGCTCTTGTCGGTGTTTCCTAAGCTCTAGCTTTTTCCTTTTCTCCCTCGGCTCTTGCCTTTGCTCTTAGGCTTTAGCCTTGTCAAAATAGAAGGTAGAGACCCTATTTATCGGGAAATGTACCAAAAAATGTGTAAAAAATAGTGAAAATGCATGTGATCACGCGCATGGGACGCGTGATCACGCCCTTTGAATGAGTGATCATGCCCTTTGAATGCGTGATCATGCCTGGGACGTGTGATCATGGCCCTAGGGTGCTTGATCATGTGCAATTATGCGTGATCACGTGCTTTTGTACACGTCATGCGGCCTTTCCGGACTCTGATAGCGCTATTTTAGGGATGTTTTTCGGGGTTTTTGGACCTTCCGGACGTGGGCTTCCATTTTTATGCATGAGCATGATGCGTTTAGGCATGATCACACACTACAAATCCGCTCACGCCCTACTTCTCGGTGTCACTTTTAAAAGTTTTAAGGGATCACGGACGTGTTTCCGATGTCTGTTCTGTCAAAATCGACTTTTGATTTTCACGAAGTTGAACTCCGGTCTCATGAGTTGAACACCGATTTGACGAGTTACACGTTTTGAGTGACGGTTGCTTGAAATGAGCTTCTTATCATTCTGATAGTTCATAATTCGTAAAATTGGTGTACGATTTAATGATTCGGTGGTCAGTTTTGTTCGGTTCGGGCTTTTTAGATTCTCGGCACGCTTCATAGATGGTACAAATGAACAGACACTTGTCATATTCAGAGAAATGTTTTCATCGCTGGACCTTTTTAGGGACAGTTAAAATTCGATGTATGATAGTTATATGATAAAGGAAAAAAGTATAATTAATTAAACTTGAAACCTTTTGTAATTATTAACCATAAGAAATAAGAGAGATGAATTACATGTTTGGATTAATGAGCCTCTGATACCATGAAGACAAATATGAGAATAAAATATTTCTTATTGTTGATTTTGAATGTACAAATAATTATTTATATAGAAAAGGATACATTGGTTAAGAAGGAAATAAAAGCTCATGATAAGTCCTTATTTTATGCTTATTTTTAGTTAATATTTCATAAGTTTTACTTATAATAGTGTGATTATTTAGTAAATTATAGTTAAAATATGTTAATTTAAGATTTTAAGTGTTAATGTTTCATTTCATATAAATTAGGCTATTTTTCGTAGTAATTTATTTAGGTTTACATAATTCATGTAGAGTTAAGGTTAGTTAAAGTTTTAATTCAGTATTAGTTCAAGTTTTATGTAAATTTTAGATGCATTTGAAGTGTTTTTCCATGTCTTGTAAGGTTTGGAGGCTTAAAGGTTGAACTGAATGTGATATAAAGTAATTCAGAGCTTAATTTAGCAAGGAAAAATGTTGAAAATGGTGTAACAACTATTACCATATATTGCATGGTCGTTAAAAGGTGCTTGAGTTGAAGTTTGTCATGAAGGAACGGTGTAACGACCGTTACCTTTTCATGCACAACCATTACGCTTCTCCTACTTGGTTTTGAAATGGAGCATGTTCGAATTTTAGGGATAACTTTTCATACAGAAATTGGATTGTGGTGATTCAAAGTGATGCAAAATGCTAAGAGAAATTTCTACAACTTTTATAAAGACATCTAGAGCTGATTTGATTAGCTTATTCGGCTAAAGTTTTATGAAATTCATCCTATCTATATAGTAAGAGGAAGAGTATCCTAATTTTATTAGGTTCAACTTTTGAAGACCTAAATTGATTCTAATTCAAGCAAGGATGAATTATGGCTATATATAAGGGACCATTAGACATGGAACTAGAACATTCAATAATTACATCATAAAAATTCATCATATTATTAGTTTATAGTTGTAAAGATTCAAGTAAGGGAGATTTCTAGCACTCAAAGGAGCTGTTCAGGTTAAAGAATTGGGGGATTATAAACTCTTTTTCTTCTTAGTTTCTTATTTTTATGATGTTTATTGGAATTTCTTTAAGTTGTATTCTTGTTTTCATAAACGTGTTTGGCTAGATTTTTGTTATTTACTAGGAAGGATCTTAGTAGCTTTGGGGATGTATTAACTAACTTCTTTTACTTAATCAAAGTTTGATTTCTTGCATACTAATTTTAAGTTTGTGCTTCATGATATTCAACGAATGGTTAGGGTTAATTTATGTTGAAACTGAGAGGTGATGCATGCTTTGTGTTTAAGGTTTAATTTGAAAATTCACATAAGTTGTTTTGAGGCTGAGAGGAGATTAATGACTTAGGATCTAGTTTAAAGTCTATCAAGTTCAATTGAGTTGAGAGACCTTTTGAATACTTAATATTGCATGAATTACCTTGTGCTGGAAATTTAGTTAAGGATTTGATTAGTTTGGCTTAGCGAGGCGAGAGTCTATAAGTTTAGGCTATCAATTGAATTAATTAAATTATCTTATAATTGCTTGAGAGATAATTTTAACATCATTAGTGGTAAGCATCATATGCAGATATTTATATTAGGTTAAGTAAACTTTGTTAGTTAAAACTCCAAAGTGAAAATAAAATTTCTAGTAAATGCTTTTATTATCGTTATTTTTCTAATTTAGTTTGCATTACATTAATTTAATTTTAATCTTTAGTTATTATTCAGTTTTAATTTAAAATTTTCAATTCCGAATTTTCATTGATTTTTTTAAACAAATAGTTAACTAAGTGAATTAGTAATTCAACACTATTTTTCGTAGGAATGATACTCGTACTTAATTCATTTTATTACTTGAGCAATTCATACACTTGCAGTTAGCTAAAATTAGCTCACTAGCTATTGCTAAATCTACAGTTGATTTAAAGGAATAATATGAACATTATGAGCTGTCATCTTTTGGAGTATGTTGACTTATTGGAGTTATAATATATAGAATGGAAATTAGATGCTCTTGGTGTCAGCCTTATTATATTGTAGTTGTCCCTTATTATATTATAGTTTTTTAACACTCCTTTTATCTGTTTTTTCACAATAGTGGATTTTCTCTTCTTCTACTCATGATTTTTCTTCACATTGGAGTTTTCCATGTAAATCTCCATCTATTTTTACTTCTTTTGCCATTGTTTATTTTTATTTTTTCTTTAAGCTTTCGTACATCTCAAATATCCAAAAATTTAAAGTTTTATACCATTTGATAAAGGAGAAATTTTTTTATTCATAATTGATAACTCATTCAAGAATTCTTCCTTTGAATCTACATGCACATAAGGAGAACTATGGTGAACTCGTGGGATTTCTCCCACAAGGACTACGATGCTTAAGTTAGTATTATAAAAGTAGAATGTAGAGAATATTATAAATGTTTAAAATGAATGAATTAAGAGAGATGAGAGATATATATAGAGATATATAGCTCAAACTTGGTTGGATTTCAACTTTTATTCTTGTCCTTTTAGGATAAGTAATTCTTATTAAGGAATAAGTAGATTTCCTTGTTTAGATTTCTCTATGGGCTTTTGGAGTGTTGGGTCTTCATTTTGGGCCTGAATATTGATGTTGGAGCATAAGAGTCCCCCTAACATGTTGCTTAGATATTTATGCTTGATTACTCTAGAATGATGATGATTTTTGTATCATTCTTTGCATATGCTATGAAGCTAAGCTAAATATCAAATTATGCACTCGTAAAGGCTGGAAAGAGTTGATATGAGCATGAGTAAAGTGCTAAAGAAAGCCATATTGTGCGCTAGGCATGGCGTCAAACCGAGCACATTCGAGTGTTGGTGACTATTATATTGAGAGGCAGGCGCGATATGGAATCGAGCATAAATGAGCGCTAGTGGTTATCATGTTGACCACTAGGTGTGGTGTTGAAATGAGCACAAATGAGTGCTGTCGATTATTATATTGAGCACTAGGTGTGATGTTGAACTAGCACAAATGAATGTTGGTGGTTATTATGTTGAGTGTTAGATGTGGTGTTAACCTAAGCATAAATGAGTGCTGGTGATTATTATTTTGAACACTGGGTGTAGTGTTGAACTGAGCACGAATAAGTGCTAGGCATGATGTCAAATTGAGAACAGATGAGTGCTGATAATTATTATTCTAAGCACTAGGGGCGGTGTCAAACTAAGCACAGATGAGTGCTGGTGATTATTATTCAGAGCGCTAGGTATAGTGTCGAAACGAGCATGAATGAGTGTTGGTAATTTATATGTTTTAGCACTAGGTACAATGTCGAACCAAGCATAAATGATTGCTGGTGATTGGTGGACTTAGCACGCATGATGCTGAGTGTTGATTCGAGCACACATAGAGTGCTGACGAGTGCCAACTCTTTATTGTATGCCCTTATGATAGGTTCCTACCATGAATCATAGTTTATAATAAATAATAGAGGAATGGAACTTCATCATTAGAGTAACTCAACACGATATTTGTCTGACCATTTTGAACATTAATGTCTTTGCACATCTTTTGATGTGTCAGTTATTATTCAGAATTAAAATTTTAAAGTTGTCATGTCTATGATAGTTATGGAGATGTTTCAACTACTACGTCATGTCTATGATAGTTATGGAGATGTTTTAACTACTACCTTGATAACCGCTCGATTGTGGCAATTTATTGCTTGCATGTAATGTTTATTTTACCCTAGCAATCTATGTAGATAATTTTGGCATCCAAGACATTTAGAGTCCATCTGGAGTCTTTTGTTCTGTATATTGTGGCTCTTGAGGCTTTCTTAATTTGTTTTTCTTCCTTAAAGTTTTTCACTTCTTTTTGTTTATTGTTACTGTTTCTTTCAAGTTTCACATGTGTTTTTTCTGCTAATTCCATTATCATTCTTACAATATTCATTTCCGACTGTTAAGAGGTTTGGCTTTTTATTTGATTCTTCTTCTCTATATTATTTTTACAACTCCTCTTCCCTTTTATCTAGAATACTATAGCCCTCATAGAGAAAGTTGATTCCTCTTAATTTGAATATAGGGTAGATAATTAGTTGATTAGGGCATGTAGAAGGAGGTTTAACATCCCTTCTGAGTATAAAATATTTACTATAAAGAACACATTTAGGGCTTAGGACTATATCAAAGGGAATAATAGGATAATGGTGCATGTGAGCAAGCTTGAGGGAGGATTAAACTTGCTCTTAGATTCCTTTGTAAAATGCTTTCTGAATATTTATAACAAAACACTCGATCAACTTCATCCTAGAATACTATTGTCTTTTGACTACTTTCTGTGAGCTTGTTCAGTCTTATGGGCAAGATTTGAGTTTCGCTATACATTAATACATATATTGTTTCATAAAAAAGAAGGGAGAATTGACTTATTCTCTATCTACTATATCTAAAAGTAGTCTTTTTAAGAAGTTAACCAATCTCAATAAAACATAAAGATATAAATATTTTATCACTGAGCAAGAGTCTAACTTTGATGATATTTGATGAGATTGGTCTAATGATGCTCACACCATCAGACGTACCACCAAACTTCCTAATGATTTGCTCTTATTCCTTGGTGAGTTACACATATATTATTCTATAAATACCCCATTGATGGATAATTATTCTTAAAAGTTTTACTTAAGATCATATCCGAGTATTGCTAGCTCGGATTAGGTAGTAGATGATCCTACTAATCCTAAAGGCATTTTCTAACTTTTTATTTTTTCTTTATATTGTAGATAGTTGAGTTGGACCTTTTTGCAACCGTACTTTTAGATGAAGAGCAGCATGAGTCGACAAATGAGGTTACTCGGACATGCATTCTTGAGTAACACATTACTGAAGTTCCTATGAGCCAAGAACCTTTAACTAAAATAAAAATGGAAGAGGCCCCGAGCTTCTGATGATGAGTATAAGGATCCCTCTAGAGGTGGAGAAATTTTGATTAAATGCTCTTGATTGCCAAGAAGTCCGAATCTTAAGAGATAGCATGAGTTGAAAGTTGATCATCCTTCAATATTAAATAATAAGGGTCAGGACCATATTGCTGATGTCTTGCATCTAAAGTGGGATTAGCAAGGTGGAAAGCAACTAATGATCTGGATGATGCTAATGGTTAGATAATGCTCAATTTGATGGAGGTATAACTTTGAGCAACTCATTGTATTCTTGTAGATCTTTTCGGAGTTATCATTAATTTCTTTCTATGAAGGCTATTTAGAAGGTGCTTTACTTAAAGGATGTTTCATACATTATGAAAAGTGAGGACAACCTTCGAGAGCAGAGATTATGAGTATTAGGCTCAGTTGGAGAGAGCTAAGAAACTCTTAGAACTTGCTCAAACTAATCGAGCTACAACTCTTTCTAATTTTGAAAAAGAATAAAGGAAGAATGAAGATCTTCAACATTCGCTCAATCAACTCAAAAAATGAGTTAAAGAGCTTGATCAACAATTGGCTTCAGAGAAGGATGGCTGGAAGAAGGACTTCAAAACTTTTTAGAATATGATAAAAGAATTCTTCAAAGCCATCAAATCTAAGTGCCAGAGATTTCTTACACATCAAAACAAGGACTTAGACTTCTCTGAGCTAGATAAAATTTCTTATAGAGAGTTAGCTGAGATTACTAAAAGTCAACGAGCTTCTACTATCAAGCAGTCCAAGCATATCAAGACAACCGAGGGAGGCACCTTCGAGGCTCAAGTTTCTTCTCATGATCCTGCTCTTAAACCTCGCTCAGATAATTAATTGTAATTATTTATCTTCAAAGCATTTTCTTTTTGTATTTAACTATTAAATTAATTACATTAATGAATATTTCCTAATAAATGATTTTTTTCTATTTATTATTGTTGAACTTTATGGTTCTTAGTATAGTAAATTATTGAATGGCTACTCCTAGTATACTTACTTGACTTATTAGTTAGTCTTCTTAGTTGTCCTCTTCATTATATTTCATTTAGAAGTCTTCAACTGATAGCACTACTTAGTTGCTTCCTGGTCTACTTTGATTGTAATGACTTTACCTTTAAGTGGTATCTTCATTATCAAGTATGTGATGCTTGTTACTGCTTTTGTCTCATACAATATCAGTCTTCCTAATATCCTATTGTAAGCTAATGAAATTTTTAAAATATTTAAAGTTGTCTTAATGATAGTTGAGTTCTAAGGCTCCCGTCACCAAGTTCAACAGTTATATTAACATTCCCCATTGGTTAACCTGTCCTACCATAACATCTAGTAATGGGACTAAAAATAGGTTTCAAATCAACAGTTGATCCTCCCATTGCTTGATAAGCATTCAAAGACAAGCATTAACTGCACTTCATCTAATAATTTCCTCTTTACAAGGTAATATTCAAGTGTGCACTTATTACCAGTGCATCATTGTGAGGATGATGAATAGATTCTCCATCTTCAAGACTAAATGTTATAACTTGATCAGATTTAGATAAGGTACATACCCCTCCTCGAGGTCTTTTCTTTTTGTCATCAAGCATGGTATATCTTTTGAGTATCATGTTTATAACTCTAAATACTTCCCTTTGAGTTCTTCTTGGATAACCAAATATGCACTTATTACTAATGCATCATTGTGAGGATGACAGAAAGATTCTCTATCTTTAAGACTAAAGGTTTTAACTTGATCAAAGTTAGATAAGGTGCATACCCCTCCTCTAGATCTTTTCTTTCTAGCATCAGACATGGTATCTCCTTCAAGCACCATGTTTATAATTCCAAAAACTTCCCTCTAGGTTCTTTTTAATTCTTCATCATTGTGCATCCAAGTATCTTGCTTCCTAACCTGATTTAAAGTATTAGTGAAGCCTTTAAAGCACTAGCTCTTTCTATCCAATCTATCTCTACTTAGAGATCTAGGCACTCATCTATACCATGACTATGATCCTGATAGGATTTATAGTGAGGACTTCTATCACGATTCCTTTCATAGTTAGGATTAAGTTTTCTCGGTCAAGGAATGTAAATATTATTTTGCTGAATCCATATAAGAATCTCTAACCTTGGAACATTCAATAAGGTAAATTTTTCTGCCTCTCTTTTGAACCCAACGATTGGATCTTTATCCCTTTTAGTGTCATGCTCTCTTCTTTTTAATGCTCTCTCTTCATCCTTTTTACGCGTCTTCCTATCTTCATCAAGGTCAATCAACTTTATGGCAATAGCCACAACTTTAAAAAAAGTTTGTGACCTTTTTCTCATTATTTTATAACACAATTTACCTATCCAAGTGCAATTTTTTAAAGTTTCTAACATTGCTTTACCACTTAGATGCTTAATTTGCATAACAACATCATTGAACTAATGCAAGTAATTTTTAAGTGTTTTGCTTTCCTCATGTTGACACAATCATAAGTCATTTATACTCTTGACTGGTGGCATGTTTATAATGAACCAAATGTAGAATTAGTAGATTAATTCTTCAAAAAAGGAGATAGAATTTTTGGGCAGTTGATGCAATCATCTTTGAGTTGTCTTTATAAGTGTACTTAGAAAAACTTGACATAGGATAACATCATTAACATTTTAGATCTCCAGTTCTATCATATTAATCCAACTATGGTAGCTTGAATTTATGAGAAATTTGAGTGTTTATTATACTACCAAAAAAGGGGTACTTTTATCTAGGATGCCTTTTTCGATTTCATTTAGTCCAACCCGATCATTATGTATTTCTTCCTTTACTTAACTAGTGATATCAGACTGTTATAGTTGAGGAATTTAGATGCTTGATTAAATTTCTTTAGATTATTGGTCGGTATGATCTTGCGAGCGTGTTTTAGTGTTATCCCTACCGAGATCTAAGCCTCTCAGATTGTGAGTTAGTCCGACAAGTGGCATGGTAATATTGGTCGGTCTAGATATTCCTCCCATTTAAACATTTTCTTAAGTTAAAGCTATAAGTTGTTGTTCCATGAGAACCATTTGAGTCTTCAAGTTATGTATTAAGGCTTCTTTATTGAGAGGAGGTAAGTTAACCGGTTGATTGATGGAATTTGATCATGTCGTAGTAATGACCTTAAGGATGTTAGGGAAGTTAGGGAAAGGAATAGATAGAATAGACCTATTCATATGTTGAAGAGGCACAAAATAAGAAAAAGATGAGGAGGTACTTTCAAAGGAGCCGACCTAAAGGGTAACTTGATTGTTAGAGGGAAAGGCTCAATGGTTGCTATTAGCTGAGCAATTCCTCCGAGTTAAGAGCTCGGTGCTGTTAGATCAATGGACGACGAGATGAAACCCATTCTCAAAGGAATTTCTTGCATTGCAAAGAGTTTAGCATATCACATTGAGACTTCTCTTTGAGACACAACAATTTTCAATTCAAATGATAATTTCTCATTGACGGCGCCACTTGATAACTCATTTAATAATCTTTCCATTGAATCTGCATGCACAAAAGAAGAACTAATGTGAACTTGTGGGATTTCTCCCATAAGGACTCCAATGCTTAAGTTAATGTTGTATAAGTAGAATGTAGAGACTGTTGTGAATGTTCAAAATGAATGAATTGAGAAAATATGAGAGATATATAGTTCAAACCTTATTGGATTAGAATTTCTATCCTTATCCTTTTAGAATAAGTCATTCTTATTGAGGATGAAATAAATTTCCTCTTTTAGATTCCTTTATGGGCATTTAGAGTGTTGGGTTTTCATTCTAAACCTGAATATTGATATTGGGACATCAATAATAATTTTAAATAATAATAGAAAAAAGTGTAAAAAAAATATTTATGTCATATTTACACTTTTTGAAAATATTCTGAGCATTGTAATAATAATAGTTTTGCTAAATTTAAAATACAACCAGAAAAAAATTGATTAATATTAAAATTAAAATTTTCCATTGGAGGAGATAGAAATACACGACATGAATCAAAATTTATCACATAAATATTTTTAAAATAAAATCATAAATATTAAATTATTATAAATATTCAATAATAAAATGTTTAAACCACAGTTATTTATTCATATTTTCCCATTTATATTTTTGTCCGAAAGTGCTCCACTCACCCTTATTCTTTTGTTTTTATAGAACTCGACACATATGCTTAAAGCGGAAGGACTATAAACAACTTGTGACACACGTGCACACATTTTAATGTCAAATTTAAAATGCTCTAATTATTTTTTTATTTCTAAAAATTACAAAAATTTTAAATTTGACTATTCATATTCAAAATTCATCAATATTATTAAAAAAATATTATTTTTATAGTAAAAATTAAAAATCAAACCTTAATTTATGTAGTTCACAACTTATTGAAATTTTATTATATAAGTAAAGGTAATTATATAAATAGTTGAATAGGTATTATTGTAGTAAATTATTTTCATAATAGTCATATTATTTTTTTTAAGAAAAATGTGATATGCATAAATTCACGTCACCCATAAATTATATCCTTTCGCTTTCAATTAAGTTCTATAAGTCATTTTTTTATATTTAAGTTCTATAAATTTTAAAAAAAATTTCCATTAATCAACCGTTAAAATTAAATCATTTTTAACATTTTAGTACTCCTAAAACTATAAAAATATCATTTTTGATATTTTAAATTATTTATTTATTTATGACTTATTCTATCATTTAACTTTCATAATAACTATAAACTCATATTCAAGAAAATTTAAAACTAAAAAGTGTATTTTTTTTAAATTATTATTTTATTAACAATGATAAATAAAATTAATAAAGTATTTTTAATTATAAATTTTAATCCATATATCTTAAATGAATAAATAATTTTTACACTTGGATAAACTCAAATAGTTTTGTCAATATTATAATTTATGTTAGATTTGAAATAAATATTAAACTCAATTATATCTAAATTAGATAATTTAAAAAAAAATCTTTAAATTATGTTATTTTACAATAAATATTTGAAAAATAACATATTTTAATTGAAATTTTTATTTGTTATTATAAGATATAACTAATTTAAGATAAAATATAAATTTTTTTGTTATACTTTATCTTAAATTAATTATATCTTATTATAACATTTAAAATTATTAATAAAAATATGTTAACTTATTTTACGTACAAATATTTATTACAAAATAGCTAAGTTAAGGAAAAAATTTTAGAAATTTCTTTAATTCAAATTTGATTGAGTTTAAAAATTATCTAAAGTTTAACACAAATTATAATATTGATGAAAGTAAATGAGTTTTATCCTTATAAAACATATTTATTCACTTATGATATATTAATTGAAATTATATATTTTAAAATAACTAAAAATATTTAATTAATTTTATTTATCATTAATAATATAACTAATAATTTAAGAAAAATATAGTTTTTATTTTTATATTTATTATTTTAGTGAGTTATAATTATTATGAAGTTAAGTAATAGAATGTCACAAATAAAAATAAAAATATTATTTATTTAAAATATTAAAAATAACAATTTTTATTATTTTAGGACTGAAATATAAAAAAAAAAGTTTAATTTTAAGAATTGACCAATGAAAAATTGCTTTGACTAACAAATAAGGGAAGGATAAATAGAAAAAGGAAAATAGGTTTTTTTTTTTGGGTGATCTTTGTGTGTGAGGCGTTCCTACCCAAGAATTGATGATGGGGATATAGAAAGTAGGATTTAAATAGTATGTTCTATTCTGATATCTGCCCTAATGTTTTCTAAATTAAAATTCATATTTTTATACAACATTTTATTCTAAATTTTTTTTTAGAAATAATTATACTATGAATTTTAAAAAATTTCTGTTAGGATAATTTGGTATTTTAATTTTTATATTAAGTAACTGCATAAATTATAAATTAATGCATTTATAAAATTACTCTTAAATTGTCTACTAATCATTATTTAATTTTTAATTACATTAAGTAATATTGTTGTCGGCTTAGCTAAGAGTATGCTGAGTCATCAATGGCAAGGCAGAATGTCCTGTAGCTTGATGCAGGCTCACAATCAATCTTTTCAGTATTGGAAGTGTCCTCCCCCATCTTGGCTGAAATGCAATTCAGATGCAGCGATTTTTAAAATTCTAGGAAAGTATGGTTCAGGTTGCGTCATTAGGAATGAGACGGGCTCTTTTGTTTGTGTGTCACCTGATATTGCCTGATATTGCTGAAGCTGTTTCAGTTAGAGAAGCTGAAGCTGTTTCAGTTAGAGAAGCATTAAGCTGGATAAAGAGTCTTCATATGACCAGAGTTTATGTGGAAACTGATGCTCTATTATATTGTTGAAGCCATAAACAACAAAAATTACTCGAACACATCAGTGTTTGGAATGATTATTAGTGATTGTAAAGCTTTGTTAGCAGAGCTAAATTTCATTTTCGTGTCTCATGTTTGTAGGTCTGCGAACTGAGCTGCTCATACTCTTGCTAGAGCAACTGATTCTATGTCAAACTGTATTGAGTGGGTATCTACCCCACCTAGTTTCTTACTTCCTGTATTAGCTTAAGTTCCTTGAATAAAACTTGCATTTCTCAAAAAAAAAAAAGTAATATTATTTAGACATCTAATTTTACATTTTAATAGTATCAAATACTATTTTTATTATTCATTTTAAATTTATTATGTATTTGTGCAAAATATTTAATATATCTGAAATAATTATGAAAATATAATGAGAAAACCCATACCTACTCCCGACTCAACTCCAAATGGAACAGAAGATGGGATGGACAAAACTTGCCCCTTCTCCATTATTTGGGAATGTAATCTAATCTCTTCAAATTAAAGAAAGAAAATTTTGAAAATTACTTGCTTGCCCCCCTAATCAACATATATTTTATATATATTCTCTAAAAATGAAAGGTAATGCCAAAAGTTCCATTTCAAGCCAAAATTTTAAAACTATATTTTGTTTTAAAGTTTGTTGCCATCTCAATTTCCCCATCCATTTACTTTTTCGCATTAAGTTTAAATTTTATAGTATTATGGTTTATATTTTTAATTTTGATTTTCTTGATATATACTAACTCATTACCTGACAAAATTTTAAAATGATACATTTACCATAAAAATTGAAAAAAAAAACCCATCAACTATTGCAACGTAAAATCATGCCTCTTTTCCTGAGAAATTTTATAATAATTTTGACTTTTAATGAACTGGAAGGTCAAACCAATAATATTAAGTTATTTAGAGTTTACCTATACACTATTAGATTTTAATTTTTATTGGTTTGACTTTCCAACTCATAAAAAACCAGAACTATTATATAATGTCTCCTCTTTCCCCTCACACCTAATTTAAAAACTAGCTTAAGCTTATCATCATATGCAGACTAATAAATTAATCAATAATACCTCTTTGAAATAATAATAAGAAAAAGTTCAGCGATCTGGAAGTATGAACCTTTTTTTTTTGCGTGAATAATTATTTCTATGGGTGCCTAATAATCATCACATGTAGAATATTGATGTTTGCGATTTGTTAAAGATTCAACAAATATGAACACAATGCACCAATATTAATCTAGAAATTAATTTGTATTTATGTTGAAATTTGGATTAATGCTTATCAAAACTTTGATTAATTTAAAATTTGACACTAAACAAATAATAATTTAAAAGTTTATGGGTGCCTAAGGAAGAAGGAAAGAGTGAGGGTTTAAAGGATACGTGCATATGTATGCTGCCTGGAAAATATGTGCAAATACGAAGTGAGCTCGTGAAGAGGAACGTCCTCCCATGCAAATATACCTAAATAGTTTTCAAAATAATTATTTCCAGCAATCAACCCACTTGCAGTAGAAATTTTTTTTTTCTACTAAACTTTTATTCTTTATCATTATTGTTTTGCTAAAAAATATATATGTATATATTCTTATTCTTTAAACAATAAATTGGAATTACAAAAATGCCTTTTTAACATAGAAAAATAAAGCCCCTTCCCTTAACGTGTTAAAGAAACAGAAAAACGACATCTCATGCCCATGTGCACTTCTGCAACTCCGTGAAATTATTATATCAGATTCAGACCTCGCTAGTTGTTGCCAAACAAATTAAACCTATCCAACTCATAAATCTAATGCAGACAAATCCCAACCAATCAACTTTAAACTCTCTTACACAGATTTGTACTACTTCGTAGAGCCCAATGCAAGCAATCCCAGTTTCCTCCCCAGTACTCTCATATATATATATATTATTTTTTCTCTCTGCACTACTACTACTACCACTGCTCTAGCCATTTCTATCACATGCATGATGCATCATAGAAGACAAAAATAACCCACATGTAAAAATGACCCAAATCATTAAAACAACTTCAGTTCTTGGCCTTTAATGGAAAAGTTTTGTTGGGTATGACTTAAATTCCTTCTGTATGATGGATCCTTTCTTATATCTCTCAGTTTCCCTGAAATTCCATTAAAGTCAAGGGCATGTTCTCTGATATTTCCTATCAAAGAAAAAGAAAAAAAAAAGGATCCAAGTTCTTGTGATAATACTGTGTAGCCCCCGGGGTTAGGGTTTTTGTAGGGATTCAATATTCATATACCTTAATTTGTTCAGTCCAGCATATATTCCCTAATTATTTTGACATAAAAGGCTATGTTATCAAGAGAACTTATATATATAAACCAATTGTACATTTCAGAAGAAGAAACCAAAAAATGCATAGATAATGTCCATGAATGATGCGATAATATTCTCTTCGAGAATAAAAAAAATGCATATATATATATATATATATATAGATATATATATATATATATATAAATGGAGTGATTCCCGGAGTAGGTAGCAATTTTGGATGGATTATGAACAATAGAGATAAAAAGTGATAGAAGAGAACACAAGCAAATGGACTTATGTGGGGAAAGATATTAAAACTGAAACTGATCTGCTTGATGATGACGATGATATAATAATAATAGTACAATAGAAAAGGGATTCGATGTTGTGATGTATCTGACTTAATTGACTTATGCTACCCTGGAAACTAATGTCTATCTGTGTGTGTTTTGTGGGTTTAGTGTAGTTGTGCAATTCTGATGGAATGTCAGTGAAGTACTCAAATGGGAAAAGGTGCCCTTTTCCACTCTTTTCCATGCAATTTTAAGTCAGTTTCTTTCCCACTTCAACAACACTTTTAATTTTTCTTGACCTAATCACCCATTATTGGTTGCTCTCTTTCACATACACATGACATATACACATGCGCCCATTTTTTTTTTTTTTTTTTAATGTTAACCACTTCTATCAGCAAGCACAAAAAGTAGTCTTCTGCTGTTAATAAGCCTATGACCTGAACTTACATACTTGGAGAATTTTCCTGAGAAATTGCCAATAAAATCAAAAAGAAATCGCATACTATTTCTTTGACTGAGTTTACTGTGCTTGTTAATACACTTCCATTTCAGTTTTTTTTTTTTTTTTTTTTTTTTTCATGAAAAGATGAAAAGAAAAGAGTGAATTAGGCTGGAAAGGCATGGAAATGCTCGATAACCACTTTGTTGTGGATGAATATAATCATAGAAATGATCGAAACAAGAACTATGCTATATACATGTGGAAGTATTAATACTGTAATTGAAAGCTATAATTCAAGATAGTGATGAAAATTTCACTCTTTTTTTTTTTTTGTCATTTTAGTATTGTTATTGTTACATGCACCTTTGTGGGAATTCACAAGCACTCAAATATAGAAGAAAGTGATTAAACTGAAAGCATCAAATAGGGAATTATAAGTAATATGATGAAGAAGACACCGGTGATTAACGATATGTTATATGACAACTTGGAGTACTTTGCAACTACTTTACCTTAGGACGGTCGCCAAGTCTGAGTTCAAGATCCAAATCCTCTATAGAGCAGGGACTGATTCCGATTACCTTGGACTCGATATGCTGTCTATCAACTGAATTTGATGAAGTACTAGCTCTCCTCCTTTTGCAGCTTATTGCCTCCTCTTCATCGTCTTCATCCTCATTTGATGTAGTTGGGCGAGTTCGTCGAACAACCAAACTCAAGCTCACAGACAGATCAGTCTTGACAAAATCTACTTTAGCTCTACATCCTGATTCAAGAATTTGTGAATTGTTTTGAACGTTTTCGTTTCTAGGATCTGAAGTATGATAACATATATCCGCGGCAGCGGAGTTTGGCTGTGATTGAGGAGAAGATCCACAGGATCTCTTATCATGTTCTTCTTGAAGGGTCGAAGAAGTAAAAGGAGGGAAAAGGCTCTTTTCATTGCACATAACATGAATAGGCGTAATTGAAGCCTTAGAAGGTGATGCAATAGTACCAGCATCAGAATTAGGGTTAGGGCTACAAACCAAGGCACAAATCTGATGAGATGGATATTGAAAACCCAAAGATGTATAAGGATTTTGAAAGAGATCATTATGATTTTTATGGTCACCATGGTGATGAAGATGATGACGAGGAGGATGGACTACTTCAGTATGCGGGTCTGGTGGAGACTGCTTCAGTCTAGCTCTGTCCCTTCTGTGGACATTCATATGACCACCTAAAGCTTGAGCAGACCTGAATTCTCTTTTACAAAAGCTGCAAGAATAAGATCTTGGTGGCCATACACATCCTCCTAAAGAACCAGCTGCATCTTCTGCAAAAGCCTGTTCTTCCCATGAATCATCATATGAAGATGCTGGTCGAGTTGATGCTTGAAGATGCGAACCATTCCAATTATGCTTCCGCTTAGTCCACATCCAGCAACTTGCTTGCTTCATTAACAGTTACAAGCTTTAAAAGGGTACAGGGAAGCATAGACAGAAAGGAGAAGATGGCATAAGGAGAGATGAGAAAAAATTAAGAAAAAGGAAGAGAAAGTATTAGATGGTTGCTTAGAGAATGGTGAACGGTGGGTACTCTACCTTATTTGTCTTACTGTAACTACTTCTGGGTCTGATGCTCGTCTACAGCAGTCCACTTAGTAAACGAAATAAACAAATTTTAATTCATTTTCTTTCCATTTAATTTAAAATCGATCCTGAAGGACCCATCGATCACAAATGAACAAAATGAAAATATGATTTTAAAAGATAATCATATCAGAACTTGAATGCAAAATAAAGACATATATATATGTATTGGTAATTAAGGAGATCACATTATGTAAATATCAATAGACTATACAATAGGAGGGCAACCCTTTCCTTTTAAATTAACGATGACAGAATTTGAATCATGCATTTCAGGATGTCCTTGGAGAGATGTTACCACTTGACTACTCTCTCAATGGCTAAAGACCTAATTTTTTTTATATCTTTTACAATAACTTTCACTATCGATAGTTATAAGGGCTTGACTAACTCGGATCAAGTTCAATAAATGCCATAAAAGAAGCTAAATTCCCCTAGCATCAATTTTCTTCATACATAAAATTTGAGTTTGAGACATTGCTCAAAATAATTTGAATTCCTTACCATTTGAATCAAAGAGGTGAAAATACAGTTTTCAAAAGTGATAAAAAAAATTTTCAAAGTAAAAGTTTGGAGGTCAGAAATCATAAAGATTCTGAGATCCAAAGCAAATAAAATTAAAATTAAAATAGAAATAGAAGGTCATACAAAAGAGCAAATCAACAAAAGCTCCAAAACAAACAAGAATTAGAAAGATCAAGGCCTCAAGCAAGGAATAACAAGACCCATAAGTCTTCATAAATTGAGTTTATGAGGCTTCTGGATGCTCTCTTAGGGAGAGTTGTCTGATGAGGGCACTTAGTTTTATTTAAAACTCTCTGTTTATGATTAGCAGTAGTAGTCCACTTACCATCATTAAGCTCCACTTGGTCTACCCAAGACATAGCTTTGTCAGTCTCATGAGTAAAATTTTTATCCCTATCCTCTGAAATCAGAAATTCTTGTTGTTTCTCGGACCCATGTTTAGATGTTTGTTGACTAACGACAACAGTAGATTCATGGAGAATGATATGTCCCACCACTGAGTCCATTGCACTGTCAGCATCTCTAGGAATGACTGCAACATCATTCATCCGCTGCAAAATAGTTGAAACCTCTAGATGATGCTGCTCCGGAGACTCGTCTTCTTAATGACCATCCTGCATAACGTTTGCAGCAGTCTTAGCAATATGGACAGCTACATCCTCATCTGCTAAACTAGCATTATGTGGAGCCACATTATCAAAGGGGAAATTTGTTTTTGGGCACACATTATCCTATGGCTTAAGCTTTTGAGTAAAATAAAATTTTGACTTAAATAGTTTTGAGTTTTTATGATAATATAATTTTTTTATCTTATTTATTAAATGTTTCAATACAAAATTTATATTTTTAATTTATACTTATTCTAAATTTAATGAGCATTTGGTGCTAGTTTAAAGAGTTTTCTTGATATAAATATATTGTAAAATATATATATTTTTAAACATTACTTATCCAATTATGTAAAAATAAAGGGGCATATCAATTTAGAAATTTCACACAACCTGTGACATTGTAGGCAGCAGCATTAGTCTTTTCTCTTTATGTTTTGTATGATTTTTTATAGCAAAATATTATAAAAAGAAAAAAAGATTCTTGTCATCCAACTGTTAAAGGCCAAATGCTCACTTTCACCCATAAACTTTATTCTTTTGGTCCATAACATTCCTCAACTTCCGTTTTAGACCATCAAACCTTCAAAATTTAATTTTTAACTTCCTTCATCTCTAAAACAAAGTGTGTGAAGAACACTTGCTCTAACATGAAAACTTAAGTGCTAAAGTAAAAAAAAAAAAAAAAAACTTATGTGGCATTAAAATTATAATATTACCATTGATTAATTAATTATTAAAAATACAAATAACTTTAATCTTTTCCCATTTTTTTATCTTTCTTCTCTATCTACTTGAATGAATTCCATAGCTTACATGGCCAACAGCCACTTCTTTCCATGATCAGCAACCATAGCTCTCCTATGTTTCTAGTCATTGCTATAGTCCTCCTGCGATAGTCCTTTATTTATATACCGTTGGCCTACCTTTGGTGCCAATCTTGATTCTCATGGCAACATCTATGATTGAGAATCCCAAGACATGAAGTGCGTCGACAAGCAATATTTGGAAGTTGTTCAGTTCTTAGAATCATCTAGGTTCACTTAGATCTGTTTACATCTTATTTTGATATCTTCAATTCCATGTACATTGGCATAGTTCTTGATGAAGGTGTTTTATTTTTACTTTTATTTTTGTATTTAGTTTAGTACCATTGATGGGAGGCAATGTAAACTTAGATGGTGAATAATTAATAGTGAATTTGATGTTACAAAAAGGTGATTCAATTTTAAAGGGTGTTTAATTTCTATTTTATGCTCTCCAGATTGTGGGTTAATTTGAAAATTATAGTGTTGGAATGATGGGTTATAGTTCTAGATCCAGTTTAAGGAGCCGTATGGTCTTAAATAGTTGTAGCAGCTTTGCTATTTTTACTTCTATTTCTGCTGATTTTGGTTTCGTTTTGTGATGTTTTGAACCATAAGTTAGAAGTGATACAGAAGTACCTAGGAATCTGATACATCACACTCAGATGAAGAGTTTTGTCTCCTCTTTCATTTTATATTTCATATAGCTATGATTTGAGAGCTAAAATGAAAGGTTGTTGTTTAATTTAATGTTAGATTCAACTTAATTTAATTTAATTTTGTACTGATTAGTTTTTGTTGTAATGGATATTGTTGTCCTTTTAGCGAACTGATTAATTTGCTTATATTGGGACAGTGAATTTAAAAATGGAGGCTAAAGATGATGTAATTGAAACAAAAGTTTCAAACTTTATATATTTTACTCTTTTATTTTTTTATCATTTTAGTTTATGATTTTTTTTCTTTTTTTATGAATACGCATCAGCATGATTTGGTCACTTCATGTGCCTAAAGGAAACTAGGAACACACACTATTCTACCATAGCAATGGATGAGTTAAACAAAATAAAAAAAAAATTATGAAAGATGTCCAAAATTAAAGTTTAAAGTTCTGATAGGTTAAAATCAAAGTTGAGGAGTATTAAAGACCAAAAGGGTAAAGTTTAGGGGTGCAAGTGAGCATTCGACCAACCCTAAATGTAATGATACTTTGTCCATAAATAAAAATCTCCTAAAAAATGTACAACATTATTTCTGTTTATGAAAGTAGAAATCCTTGAAAATTTTGTACTTTTCTTCTCTATTTTCATTGCTAAGGGCATCTACAATAACCATGGGTCTGTTGTTCTTTGTGTGTGTTGGGTTCATTGTGGCATTTTATTTTTTCTTGGTTGAGGGTTCTAGTTGGTGGTGTGGTGTGTGTTCTTTGTTTTAGTTTCCTTTGTTTTGTTTTTTGGACATTCTTGCTTAGTTTAGGGAGGGGTATTATACCTCAAGTGGTTTTTCCCCTCATATTGAAATAAAAAATTTTAATGATTGCTTATAAAAAAAAAAGGCATTTGCAATGGGTTGAATAGAGGGTGCAATACCCTCCATTACACCCTCTCCATTACACTGTCTCCATTGTAATGGGTTTAATGGCCATGATGCCTATCATGGCTATGACACACATCATAGTTGCTTTTTCTGACTTTGGCCGGTCTTTTACAGCCTTTTATCTTTTGTTTTTTAAGTTTTACAATGTTTTAATTTTGTAATGGTTACTACAATTATGTTTTCTTTAACTTTCTATACAATAGTTCTACTACAATAGTAAAAACTATTATTTTTATATATTTTGAAATTTTTTATTTTGAAATTTTGTTTGTCCTTGATGATCATGTCTCATTTTCAAAAAATTTTATGGCTTATTTTGATTTTGCTCGTATAAATGCTAGCAATTTTGTGACTAGCATAATTCTGTTACGACTAGATTAAGATAATTAGTAATATAAGTAATATAATTACTAGCAATTATATGTCTTATTCTGATTTAAGTAATATAATTGCTAGCAATAAAAAAAGAATTTGGAAATGGTCGAATTTGTTCTTTTCAAATATTTTGAGTTTCTGGAAATTTAAAAAAAAAATGGCAATGGTAGAATTTGTTCTTTTCAAATATTGTTGTTGTTGTTGTTGTTGGGTGATTAACTCATTTAATTGCTAGCAATTATTCAGACCTTAAAAATAATAATAACAATAACTAGTGTTAAAATTAGTACAATAATTAGGAACTACATGATCGTGAAGTACATCATCAACTTTGATCGGACTTGGTTGAGCATATTTGGGAACGATTCGGGGGCAATGACAATCAAAATTAGTGTTAAAAATATTATTACTTATATTTTTATTAATTTAAATTATGTGATGGAGTTAAATTAATTGAATGAAATATTTTTATTTAAGGATGATTATGATGTAATTTTTGGAAAATTAATAAAAAAATTTTAGAAATTAATAAATTATTTCTAAAAAATATTTAAATTATCTTAGATGATAAATTTATTTTTTTGAAAGAAGATTATAAATGTATTTATTTATTTATGAGATATAAGGAATTTTTAAAATAAATATGTTGTTTGATAGTGGATTCATATTATTATGCTCTTTTAAGTATAATCTATAGTAAAAAAAATTTATAATGAACGAGGGAATAATAAAATAATTGGCATATGATTTATATTATACCATTGTTGATGCTATAAGGGTAAAGAGTAGTATAGTACATCAGTGTGTGGGTCCAAGGAGCTTAACTTGTGCAGGTTTATGTGTGCTTAAAAACAAACTCAGATTGTACTTTGACTGAAGAAATCCATCTTACAAAGGTTAAGTATGCTTTAAATTAACATGCACACTTTTGGGCTATTGGTGACACCCTTGGCTGTGGATGAATATCCTACATAGTTCATACATACATTACTATTATCATTTTTCATACAAATCTGTATAAACTAAAAAAAAAGCTATAAATCAATACCTATACTTTAGGGAAAGAGTAGAGTTCTTCTTGAATGTCATACCTCTCCTAGAGAACATATATAAATATTTCTACTAGAACATGATGAGATATATAGTCTTTATTCAATAAGCACACGTATGGAATAAGTAAAAAACTAAATAATCAAAATATGCCTATTGTTCTGTTTATTATTTAGGTACCTAAACTTTCAATGATTACTCACATGCATGCTTAATTTTTTTTTTTAAAGACTTTTAAGTTCTTAAAATTCTGCATGTAGGTCCTATTCTTTAATATTTTCTAGTATGTAATTAATTAAAATAAAAAATAAATATGTAATGGATCAATCAATGAAAATTAGTATATTTAAAAATATTTAGTTATATTTTTTTGTCCTTTTAGTATAAAAAAAATCAAACATCTTTTGTAATTTTATTTTAACTTTTTAACTTTGACAAAAATGTCTCTATTTCATCAATTATTGATAGTTTTAGCATAAATGAGCATTTGATCAAAATCAAATAGAAGATAATGACGTTACATTTATAAAATGTCAAATTTATCCTTAAAAATAATATTTATGAAGTATATTGGTAAGAAAAGTTTAAATATTTGTGACTTTGGGTATAAAAGAATGATTATGCTGAATTGCTCTCTGTTACTTTTGTGCAATGTAGAGGCATCTATTTATATTGATACAATGAGTTAATTACAGAATCAATACATATCAGTGATTGATATATACATAGAAGCTATCCCCATAATTGAGCAGAGAATATTAGATAGTCAACTATTTATACATGGTAAAGCAAAATATTAGGAATTGATTTCTGTTCCCTTAACACGCCCCCGCAAACTGAGCGTGGGCTGAATGCACAGTTTGGACAAAAAGACACAAAAATGGTGCTTAGGAAGAGCCTTGGTTAGAATATCAGCAATTTGATAACTAGAAGGAACGTGAAGAACATGTAGATTTCCTCGTTCAACCTTTTCACAAATAAAGTGAAAATCAATGCGGATGTGTTTGGAGCATTTGTGAAAAACCGGATTGGTAGTCATGTAAGTAGCAGACAGATTATCATAATACAGAACTGGAAGACTCGGAAGAGAGATGTGAAGCTCATAAAGTAGTTGTTGGGCCCAAATGATTTTAGCTATTACAGCAGCCATGGACTTACACTCTACTTCAGTGCTAGATTGAGCAACTAAATGTTGTTTACAAAAAGACTAGCTTATTAAATTGTCACCAAAATATAGACAGTATCCTTGAGTTGACTTACAAGTGTCAGCGTCACCAGCCCAATCAGTGTCAGAATAGACAGTAAGAGTGTGATGTGAAGATGGGCATATAAAGAGACTATAATGATGTGTACCTTTTAAGTAGCGTAAGATACACTTGACGGCTTGTTAATGATCAGTAGTAGGGGAGTGCATAAATTGGCAAACTTGATTGACAACTTATGAAATGTTAGGATGAGTGATGGTGGCATACTGTAAGGCACCAACAATACTGCGATAGAGCTGAGGGTCATCCATAGCGACACCAGACTTAGTGAGTTGGGAGTGAGATACCGCAGGTATGGAGATAGGCTTTGAACCATCCATGTGTATTTTGGTTAGTATATCTAATATATACTTAGACTAAGAGAGGAGCAAGCCATTTGAACATGAGATAACTTCAATCCCTAAGAAATAATTAAGTGGACCCACATCTTTTAAAGAGAAGGTGGAGTTGAGAGCAGCTGTGAAATGAGCCATATAAGTAGAACAATTGCCAGTGAGAATAAGATAATCCACATAAACCAGCATGTATGTGATTGAATCAGCCTTGTGGCAGAAAAAAAAGATGAATCAGAAGAACAACTTTGAAATCCTTGCTAGAGAGAAAATCACACAATTTTTGAAACCAAGCATGTGGAGATTGTCTGAGACCATACATAGCTTTTTTTGAAAGACAAACATGATTAGGATAAGTACCATCCTTAAAGTAAAGGGGTTGATTCATATAGACTTGTTCCGAAAGATCACCATGAAGAAATGCATTATTTACATCAAGTTGACAAATAGGCCAGCCCTGCAAAACAGCCAAAGATAAAACCAAACGGACAGTTGTGGGTTTAACCACAGGTGAGAAAGTTTTAAAAAAATCAATTCCTAGCTGCTGATTGAAGCCTTTAGCTACAAGTCAGGCCTTATACCTGTCAATTAACCCATGAGGTCGGCGTTTGATCCGGAACACCCACTTACATCCAATAATGTTGGCATTAGAAGAGCGAGGAATAAGAGTCCAAGTGGCATTATAGTAAAAGCCATTAAATTCACTGTGCATAACATCTTTCCATATGGGATCCTTGATGGCTTGTGTATAGCATGAGGGTTCAGCTAGAAAGATAGGATATCTTATTGCGAGGAGAACTTTGGGTTTAAGTGATCTTGTTTGCTCTCTAATGACCATAAGGTGTGTGGAGTTAGGAGCAGGTCTCAAGTGTTGAAGAGGTGCTATTGGGACTACTTCACATGGGGACATTGATGATGACTGCAAGGAGGGTGATGTTGGATGAAGGGCATTTTGATTGAGAGGAGAAGATGCGTTTAACATAGCTGGCCTCCATAAACAACCCCATCTCAGATCGCAAGTTGATCATGCACATAGTCAATGGTCTTGACTCAAGGTATGCCTCCATTGGAACAGTTGTTAAAGTACAACTTGCTAATGGAAAATTGTCCGTTGATGCAGTTTTAAGCCTTCTAATGGATGAAAAAGCTCAACCAGAAATCAACCATCGACAACTCCACATTCGCTCTGTTAATATTGCACAAAAATAGTATGGACAACATCAAGGTTCCCAACGGTACACTCAACAAACTTTTAAAAGAGGTGGCAAACTCAATCATCAAAATCACAACCATCTAGGTGGTCGGTTCCAAGGCCAAAATTCTAACAGCTATCAATCACGAAATAAGGACCAATAACTTATCAGATTCATGACAAAAAGGGATGTTTGCCAGTACTTGTTGGGAACGATTCAACCATGCATTTGCCTATGAAAAGCCAAATAAAATTGCAGCAATGATAGCCTCTCCACCTGCCTCGACTGACCTATCATGGTACTTTGATTCTGATGTAGCAGCACACACCACTTATGATATAAACAATCTCTCCACCCACTACAACTATAATGGAGAGGTTCAAATCCAAGTTGGCAATGGTGAGATTTTACCCATCTCACATGTTGGTAATGATATTATTACATCATAAAATAAAGTCTTCCATCTTAAAAATTTATTGCATATGCCAAAAATCACAAAAAATCTGTTAAGTGTGTCCAAATTTACACATAATAATAATGTTGCCTTACAATTTAGCCCAAATAATTGTGTTGTTAAGGACATGCAGGGACAAGAGCTTCTTCCGGGAACACTTGATCATGGACTCTAAAAGGTAAAGGGTGACAAATCCTCATCTTATCATACCCATCTCACCTCTGTTATACCCTCATGTCACCATTTAGCTTGCATTGGAGAAAGAACGTCTCTTCAAGGATGGCACAATCATCTCGGTCATCCCAATGAGAAAATTGCTCGTAAATCAATCTCTCTCTTTTAATTACCTTTCTCTTAAAATAAAGAATTCTCTATTTGTAGTGCTTGTCAGTTAGGCAAAAGTCATAAATTTCATCTCCCTAGCTCTTATGTGTCAGTTTCAAAACATTTTGAATTAGTGTTTAGTGATGTTTGGGGACCTGCTCCCATTGCTTCTTTAAATAACAATTATTATTTTGTGCAATTTTTAGATGAAAACACGAAATTCATATGACTATATTTCATGTTTGCAAAAAATCAAGTCTTCGACTTATTCCGTCACTTCAATACCATGGTAAAAAGATAATTTGGTTTTAAAATAAAAAAGGTTCAAACTTATTGGGGTAGGGAATACTGCTCTCTTAACAACTTTTTTTCCAAACTTGGAATTTTACATTAACACCCATGTCCTCACACCCATGAACAAAATGGAGCCCCAAAAAGATGACATAAGGACATAGTGGCTAAAGCCCTATCTCTATTAGCTCATGCTACACTACCTTTGAAATTTTAGGAACAAGCCTTTGGCACTGCAGTGTACCTCATCAACATACAATCACACCCACTTTGCAAGACCAATCTCCATATCAATTGCTTTACAATAGGCACCCCGACTATAAATTTTTAAAAACCTTTGGTTGTCTATGTTTTCCATTTTTGTGTCCATACAATTAACACAAATTGGATTTTCATTCTAAACCATGCCTTTTCTTAGGCTTTAGCAGTAAACATAAAGGTTATTTATGCTATCATGTTTCCTCCAATCGCATGTACATTGCACAACATGTAGTCTTTGATGAAGCAAAATATTAAGACTTGATTTTTGATTCCCTAACATTGGGCAATATTATTTCATTTTTTATTTTAAAAAAATCAATTTAAAATTATTTGGTCATAAATAAATTAAAAGTCTTGATCCAACACCTTCTTTCAAGTCCGCAATTCTTTCAAATAATTTTAAATTGACTAAATTGCTAGCAAAAAAAAAACTTGCATTTAAAAGCTTATCTTTTTTCATAATCTTTTTTTTTTTTATCTTGAATTTCTTTAAATTTATCTCTATTTTTTTTTAACTTCATCATTGTAGTATTTAAAAAATGAATGAATTGCATATTTAAAATGAATAAAAAATTCTTAAGTGAAGATTGAAAAGGTATTTAACATAATTGTTTAGGTGCATGCAATTCAGTTTTCCACTGTTACAAAATAGTATTTAATTATATGTTTTAAAGGGTAGTTAATAGCTGGTAGGATATTTATTATCTAGTGTTCTCATAAGTTCTATTTTAAAACTTTTTATAAACAATTGTTACTTATTTAAATATAATTACTTAATTATTTTTATTTAAATAAAATTATTTAATTGTTTTTAATTAATTCTTTTGAACAATTTTTTAAGAGTATGCAATTTAATTTTTTCATATATTAGTAATTTTCATATTTCAATGCATATACGTAGTATATGTATTTTCTACTAGAAATGTATTGTTATAAAATTTCATTACACTTAATTATATTATTCTTAATATTAAAAATTTATAAATATAAAATATTTTTATAAAAATTAATAAATATAATTTAATATAGATTTTATATATTATAATTTGAATATATAAATAATAAATAATAGTGAATATAATGTCTTAAAAAATAATTAATATCTATAATAGTCGGTATACATATAAACAACAACAATTATAAATGATTTTATCAAATATTTAATATTAATCAACGACCAATTATATGTGACAGTTTAGTCAAATAAGCCTTGAATCTTAATACAAGCAGCCAAATAATGTTGCACTACATGTGCTCAATTCCATTTATATTCACAAGTTGCAAATGTGAGCCAACACTCTAAATGCTTGTATAATTTCTACATCGTAATAGAGCCAAAAAGTCTTAAAACTAATTGGTGCATTTTATTATAAGGTGCATATCATCAACAGCTTATCCATTTTTGTCTTGAACTTTTTTTCTACTTCTTGAGAGGATGTGATTGTTTAGAATTTTTAAAGAGTGTAGATGTGGTGTCTGAAGAAATAAATAAATCAAGAATCTTTTTAAAATAAAATAAAAAACATGAAGAAATGAAAAGAAATAAGGTAATCAAGAATGTCAGAATTATTTGGTGTGAGATGATGTGAAAATAGGCTATCAAAATTGTTGCTTGGATACAACATGGTATAAGACAATTCTTATATTTATTATTTTATTTGAAAAATGGAAAGAATTCAAGAGCAATAGATGTAAACTAAACAATATCAATAATCATTTCTTCAATATCAACAATCCTGATACTGTTAAACACAAAACACTCAAATAATCTTTAATTAAACTCACAAACTCTCTCACACAATTGGAAGCTTTGCTTCCTTACACTTCTTCTTCACTCTTTTTATTTTGGTACATAAACCTCATTGCAAGAGGCCATATTT
>CATIWM010023589.1:0-15343 GCA_949671775.1 Mallotus repandus | reverse complement strand
TGTATGTATCTATATATATATATGTATGTATATATATAGATACATACATACATACATACATACATATATATATATAGATACATACATACATATATATCTATATATATATATGTATGTATGTATGTATGTATGTATGTATGAATTAAGAAGTGATCATTTATTATGGCCATGCACAATATGGAGAGAATAACTCCATTCTAGTGGGTATATTGTTATCCCAATAATTGAAAAGATTAAACCTTTGGCCAAAGTTGATATGTATGGCCATAATAAATGTTTATGGCCATGCACCATATATATATATATATCCCCAAGTTATCGGGTTGTTTTGCAATTGGTCTCTTATATTTTATTTTAAAGAATTGAGTCCCCTAATTTTTTTTTTTTTATTTTCATCATTTTTTCACTCAGAATGTTAAATTGAAGATATTGTCGTCTTCTATTGAGTTATAAAAGTACATCTAAACAAAAAGCATGTCTAAACTAGTTGTCAAAAACAAATAATTTGCATTAACAACTTGATGTAGCTCACAATCAACATTGAAATTAAGTTCAAATGATCAAGTTTCCAACTACAGTTGTTAAAAACAAACAATTTGTATCAACAACTTGATGTAGCTCACAATCAACAGTGAAATTAAGTTCAAATGATCAAGTTTACAACTAATAATTGGTTGGGATATACTTTTATAACTCAACAGAAGACGATATCATCTTCAATTTGGCATTCTGAGTGAAAAAAAGATGAAATTAAAAAAAAAAAGTTGGGGGACTCAATTTTTTAAAATAGAAGATAAGGGACCAATTGTAAAAAATCTGATTAGTTGGGGGACCAAATAATGGGTTTTGCCTATATATATGGAAAAAACCATTTTTAAGCCCTTGAATTTTCACGTTTTGTTTTATTGAGCCCTTAAATTTTAATTGTATTGCATTGAATCCTCATACTTTTATATTTGTACACATTAAGGACTTTTTAAAAAAATTTCATCCCCAAACTTGTGTTTAGAAGTCAAATTGCCGCATTTTAAAATTTTTTCATCAATTTCGTCCAATTAAATACAACTTTAAAAGACATTAAATAATTTTTGTTAAAAATAATTCAATCGATTAAAAATTTATATTTCATTCTGTTAATGTATTTAAAGTTAAAAATATATATTTTTTATTTTCAAATAATAAAAAATTAATTTATTTTTAAATTTAATGTATATTTTTAAAAATAGTTGAAAATAGTGAAAAATATACTTTTTGTTTAAAACTTTATTTAATTTTATCCAATAATGTAGGCAATCATACTTATTTTTTATGGGCTTTCACTTAGGAGTGAACATTTGGTTAGTTTTTGTCTCTTTTTCTGATTGAATTGAATTAACCAAACTCTATAAAAATCGAACCAAAATTTTAATTTGGTTCGGTTCAATTTTATACTAAAAAAATCGATTAACCAAAATAAATATGATTACCTAATATTAAATAAAATATTTTAACACTAATAATTATAAATTACAACAATACCAACAAGTATAAAAATAATTAAAAAAATCAAATTTAGCTCAACATTAACTAATTTTTAAGCATATCATATAATTATATAAAAAAAATATTTTTAATATATTTTTAAAATTTTTAATTTGATTTTTTAAATAAATTTTTGAACAAAAAGTGTACTTTTTACTATTTTCAACTGTTACTAAAAAATATACATTAAATTAAAATACAAATTAAAGTTTTTTATTAATTGAAAATAAAAATATATATTTTTAACTTTGAATACATTAAAAGAAAAAAATATGAATTTTTAATTGATTGAACTATTTTTAATAAAAATTATTTAATGTCTTTTGAAGTAGTATTTAATTGGATGAAATTGACAAAGAAACTTAAAATGCAGCGATTTGACTTCTAAACACAAGTTTAGGGATGAAACATTTTTAAAATGTCCTTAATGTGTACAAATATAAAAGTATGAGAGCTTAATGTAATACAATTAAAATTTAAGGGCTCAATAGAATAAAATATAAAAATTTAAGGGCTTAAAAATGGGTTTTGCCTATATATATATAAGTGCGCATTTATTATAGCTATGCACAATGTGGAGAGGATAACTCCACTCAATTGGGTATTTAGCTATCCTAATAATTAAAAAAATTAAACCTTTGACCAAAGTTGATATATATATATATATATGGCCATAGTAAATGCTATATATATATACATATATAGTCATGCACAATATGGAGATGATAACTCCACTCAATTGGGTATATAGCTATCCCAATAATTAAAAAGATTAAACCTTTGGCCAAAGTGGATATATATATGGCCATAATAAATGTTTATGGCCATGCATAGTAAGGAGAGAATAACTCCACTCAATTGGGTATTTAGCTATCCCAATAATTAAAAAAATTAAACTTTTGGCCAAAGTTGATATATATATAGATTGTTGTTCTATATCTCATATATATTTTTATTGTTTTTATTTTAATTTATTTACATTATAGTTAATAAAGAATATATATTTTATAATAATATTCTAAATAATTTTGTTTACTGATTAGTTATGTTTATTATTTATTTATTTAGTCATTTTATGTTTGTTATTACTTTTTTAGTTATATTCCTTTTTAACTTTTAATATTTTATAGTATTTATATTATAAATATATTTATTTAATATTATCTCAATCTTACATATTTAACAATAATATTGATCACGTGCAATGCACGTAAAGAAAAAACTAGTTAAAACTAAAGGGATGGTTTTATCTTCTCTGTTTAAACAAATAAAAATAAAAATTTATTTCTCTTATTTATCTTTGAAAAGTCATGTATTTTAAATTTTTATTTTCAACAACCATTTATCTCTTATTTATCTTTGCCTGTTGATGATGGGAGAAAGCCCGTGTGTAATCCCTACTACAGTGAGCCCGATTTGTGAAAAGAAGATGTTATCAGCCATACAGTTTAAGAAGAGGATAAGGAAAGGTGAGAAAACATATGTAGCAATTCCGTTTGAGATAGAGAGCCAACTGGATAAGGAGACTCCAGAGCAACTAAAGGCAGTATTAGCTGAATATGGTGATGTGATGTCCAACAAGCTGCCTCAAACTCTACCTCCAAGAAAGGGAATTGATCATGAAATAGAATTGCTCCCAGGAACAAAGCCTCCTGCAAGAGCCCCTTATAGAATGGCTCCTCGAAGCAGGTTTCATCCGTCCCTCCAAGGCCCCTTTGGTGCTCCGGTACTTTTCCAAAAGAAACAGGATGGGAGTTTATGGATGTGCGTTGATTATCAAGGTCTGAATAAAAAATCACTGTGAGGAACAAATATCATATCCCACTTGCAGCTGATCTCTTTGATCAATAGGGACAGGCAAAGTACTTTAGCAAGTTGGATCTGAAATCCAGGTATCATCAAGTTCGTATTGCTGAAGGGGATGAACCGAAAACTGCATGTATAACTCGATATGGTGCATTTGAATTTCTTGTTATGCCTTTTGGATTAACCAATGCTCCTGCTACTTTTTGTACTCTGATGAACTAGGTGTTTCATGATTACTTGGATAAGTTTGTGGTGGTATACTTGGACGACATTGTGGTTTACAGTGCCACCTTAGCAGAACATAAAGAGCATCTCTGCCTAGTCTTTGAAAAATTGAGGCAGAACTAGTTGTATGTAAAGCGGGACAAATGTGCCTTCGGGCAAACCACCATAAAATTCTTGGGGCACATAATGGAAGAGGGCCGTGTCCACATGGATCCTGGGAAAGTGAAAGCAATCCAGGAATGGAAAACACCCATGAGCCTCACAGAACTCCATTCCTTTTTAGGACTTGCCAACTACTATAGGCGGTTCATAAAAGGGCACTTGGAGAAGGTACTTTCATTAACAGAGTTGCTGAGGAAGACCACTAGTTGGGAGTGGACTAGCAGTTGTCAAGGTGCATTTGAGGAGGTGAAAAAGTTACTTCTTGAAGACCAAGTACTTGCTTTGCCGGACATGTTGAAACCTTTCAAAGTGCAAACAAATGCTTCGAACTTTGCTCTTGGTGGGGTACTGATGCAAGATAACCATCCTATAGCGTTTGAAAGTAGAAAATTAAGCGAAGTAAAACGTCAATACACAGCTCATGAGAAAGAGCTGCTAGCAGTCCTTCATTGCTTGTGAACATGGAGGCATTATTTGCTGGGGTCAAAGTTTGTGGTGAGAACAGATAACACTGCAGTTAGACATTTTCTAAACCAACCAAAGTTGAATCTAAGGCAAGCTCATTGGCAGTAACATCTAGCTGAGTTTGATTTTTATTTAGAGTATAGGCCAGGGAAGAATAATAATGTGGCAGATGCATTAAGCCGAAAGTCAGAATTAACTGTGGTGAAATAATTAGCTCATCTTTACATGAGTTGAGTTACAACCTCCATCTGGGACCAGATTAAGCAAAAATTTAGGCAAAGATCCACAAGCTGTTGCTTTAATCAACCTGGCCAAACAAGGGAAGACTAGACAGTTTATATGGGAGAATGCCCTCTTAGTGGCAAACAAGTTTTGGCTATATGTACCCAAAATCGGGAATCTAAGGAAATTGTTACTCTAAGAGTGTCATGATACATTATGGGCAGGTCACCCTGGATGGCAGCGAACACTGGCTCTTCTAACACAGAATTACTAATGGCCCAAAATGGAAGATGATGTGAGAATGTACACAAAGACCTACCTAACCTGTCCACAGGATAAAGCTGATAGACAAAAGACTACAAGGTTGTTGGAACCTTTGTCAGTGCCCAACCGGCCTTGGGAGAGTGTGTAATTGGATTTCATTACTAGCTTACCATAAGTGGGGGAGTATGATTCCATTCTGGTTATGGTTAACCGATTTTCTAAATATGCCACCTTCATACCAATGCCGAAATTTAACTCTTCAGAGGACACAACTAGAGCCTTCTTCAGACATGTGGTGAAGTATTGGGGAGTGCCTAAAAGCATAGTCAGTGACCAAGATGGGCGATTTTTGGGAAATTTTTGGGCAGAGCTCTTCCGTCTCCTAGGCTCACACTTTGACATGTCAACTAGCTACCATCCCCAGACAGATGGCCAAACAGAGAGATTCAACAGTCTCTTGGAGGAATATTTAAGACACTTTATTTGCTCAAGTCAAAAGAACTGAGCATCATTGTTAAATGTTGTGCAATTTTGTTTTAATTCACAAAAAAGTTCTAGTACTAACAAAAGTCCTTTTGAGATTGTTACAGGACAACAACCATCACAACCACTCTTTGGAAGGGCCATATAAAGGGAGAAACCCAAAGGCTTACAATTTTTTCAAAGAATGGAGGCAAAATGAAGAGATAGCTCAAGCACACTTGGCGAGAGTAGCACAAAGAATGAAGTACCGGGCGGACCAAAAGCATAGGCCACAAGAGTTCCAGGTTAGAGACAGGGTGCTGATAAAGCTACTTCCAGAGCAAGTTTGTCTATGCAACAAAGATAGAAGATTATTGAGGAGATTTGAAGGCCCTTTCCCTATTATCACCAAAGTGGGGGTTAGCTTCCTACAAAGTTAAACTACCTGAGGGGCTCAACATACATCCAGTTTTTCATGTGAGCAATCTACGGCCTCACCATGAAGATAAAGAAGACGCCATCAGAAACTAGCCCAAGAGACCTCCAATCTCCAAGTTTGAGCCAACAATAAAGATTGTGGAAGAGATCCTAGTAGAGAGAGTAGTAGCTTCCAATTGGCGTAGATACAAGGAGTACCTAATGAAGTGGAAGGACCAAGGCAAAGAAGAAAATAGCTGGGAGAAGGAAGATGACCTGAAAGCTTTTAAGTACAAGATTGACCAGTTCATTGAATCACAATCGACAAGGGTGTCAATCGCTTGAGTGGGGGAGAATGTCAAGGGGTAGCATTTTATAATCATAGAGGTATTTTAGATATTTCATATTTATTTTATTTTATGTAATTCCAGGGGTGTGATGGGTGGAACATTATGATGTCTCCTCCTACCAAAACCCATTGTGCTCCTTATGCTCTTTAGGGGGGAGTGACTAGTCTTCAAAGGCCTAGGGCCGGAGATCTAAGCACTATAGATGCTGGGTGTGAGCACTTGTCTTGGGTAGGTTCCCCCCTACCTACACCTTAAGGAGCACAATGTCTGAATCGATGTATTACTTTTTATGATGAATAACAAAAGTAGCTCCATTATCTTCTTATCATGTGCCTTGTCAATTGTGCTTGTGCTTATTGCCTTGTTCTTGCCATTGGGCTATTATACTGGATTTGTAAATCTTAACTTGGATACTAATCTATTTCTCCTTGTGCTTTACAGAATTACTAATCTGTCCCTAAGGCTGGCTTGTTAGAAGGTGTTTTAGACAAGCACCGCATGGCCCCTTTTGTGAAGCTTTTACGAGCCCGTGACATTTAATATAACGGGACGACGAAAGGAGCCCTAGGGCCAATGCACCTTTAAAGTCCTTAACCAATATTAAGGGCATGGATGAATAAGAAAAGTATAATATGGCCGAGTGAGGATGTACATGAAGGAAAAAGTATATTGAAGGGCACTTTGGTAAATATGAATAAATATTATATATTTATATTTATGAAGGTGTGATGGGTGGAACATTATGAAATCTCCTTCTAGTAACCTTTAAGGTGCTCCTTATGCTCTTTAGGGGGTACATTCGGTGTAAGCTCTCCACCATCCCCGAAGCTTGTGTGCATGGTTGAATTGATTCAAGAACCTAACTAGAAAATCTAGCCACATATGTTGAGTAGAAGAGAATATGATGAATGAAGAGAGAACAAATCCATTATTACTGAATTAAAATTGAAATAACAAAATAAAACAGAATAAGAAAACCACCTAGAATGGAAGCCTTCTCTCTTCAGTCTTCAATCAACAGCTATTCTAATCAAAATGAAAAGAACTAAAGACTTCTAGTTTTAATTCTTAGAAAAATGATGTAAACTAAGCTAAGAGTGTAATTGTTCTTGTTTTCCTGGTAGCTCTCCTTTTATAAATTCTAGCCTCCAGCTTATCTTGAGTTGTTATAATTCAAAAATTGCAATCCCCTAAAATCAGCAACAAGAAAATTTGAATTGGAAAAGTTGTTACAACTTGCATAACTGTGCGCAGGGTGTGCATCAATACAACGAATTAGGCATGGTTGCACAATTGGGTGCGCATGGCTGTATGTATTTTTTAGCATTCAGGCATGGCTGTGTGCACTTGTATGCACGGCTGCGTAACTTCTCATTGCTTTGAAACTTCATTTTTCTTCTAAGAATGGAGTTGTTCTAACTTCCAAATCTTTGACTTGACTTGTTCAACCTCTTCAAACCTCTCCAATGCATCCTATGATCAAAAGTACACAAAGATTAACTTATTCAAATTAAAAATCAAAACAATCCTAGCAATTAAACAAATACATGAAAGATAACTAAAAGATCTTAAAAGTAACTAAAAATGCAACTAACTTAATCCTAATCCTATGACATAAAGTGTTCAAAATTTAAGGTTTTTCACACTCATCACCCTATGGAAATAATAAAGAGATCAGATGCAGATTTCCACTCATTCAACATGTAGTGCAAGTTAGAGATTTCACCAAAAAAAAGAATTAGTAGTCACATAGAGAGAATTAAATATTCATAATGTCATTTCATAAAATAACTTTAACATATCAACAGTTTATTGGCATACTGCCAATCAAAAAATTTCAGGCACATCATCCTTTAAGTTTTCCCTGAAAGAACTCTCTTGTTCCTTATACTTATCAAAAGCTCTCTCATACAAACAAGCAGTTTTAAGCATGAGATAAGTTGAGTTCCACCTAATTGGAACATCAAGAGATAAAGTAGACTAAGCAGAAATACTTACAAAATCAGAGATTTCTTTAAATTTTTTAAGTTTGAGAGGTGAATTTCTGATGTACCTAATAGTTTATCTAATTTTTTTCACAGACTTAGAGGCTTCTTTTAAGCCATCATTCACAACAAGCTTCAAAATATGAGCTATACACCTTATATGTACAAATTTTAATTTAACAAAAGAGCAAGTTCCCCAAGACATAAGCTTCTTTTTAAAATAATTGATAGCAGTATTAGTCGAAGAAGCATTATCAACAGTTACAGAAAACACAGATTTCAAGCCCTGATCAAGCAAACAGTTTTTAAGGGCCTTAGCTATGTATTCTCCTTTATAGAAAGTAACAGGCATAAAAAACAGATTTTTTTTTGCGACTACCATTCATTGTCAATGAAATAGGCAATAATACACATATAATTTAGTCTTTGAATGGAAGTCTAAGAATCATTGTAATATTGATTCTATAATATTGATTGTCAATAAATGCTTTCAACTTCACCTTTTCATCAAGATAGATGGTGTAACAGTCTCTAGAAACTGTCCATCTATATAGAATTTTAAACTTAGGGCAACAAGATGCCATAAATTTTTGAAGTCGTGAACCTTCAACAAATTTGAAAGGCAATTAATTAATAATCAGCATATATGTAAGTGCTTTATGATGACTTATTGGTCAAAATTCCATGTGCCTAGTACTCCTAATTATGAATTTTGTGATTCAGAAACATCAGATGCAGGTTGGAGTGTTAAAAGAGACTATCTAGTGTCTTTACTATGTGGTATTTTCAAGCAAGCTAAAATATAATTTCTAAGACTAGAAGTACCATTCTTTTTAAAGTTAGCATAGAAGATTTTACCGCAGTATTTTCACCTGGTAGTCGGGCCCCCTTGCTTTATCCTTTATTTCACAAAGTGCTCCCAGTACTTTGCTTTGGACTCCATCCTTTTTCTTTTCTTTTTTAATAGGCTTAGGTTATGTCTCAGGCACAACAGAGGCATTCTGTGTCTCTAGCTGTATTTATGCTACTACTTTTACTCCCAAATTGCTTACAGAGTTAGGGCCAGGGACATTAGTGGCAAAAGTACTATCACTATCACATTCCACCTAAAAAAGGGAAGATACCAAGTGCTGATAATTAGTTTTGTCCTACTCGAAATAAGAAATTATGAGCCCATCAAGTCAAGTAATGGCTCAAAATAAAAAGGGATAATGAATTCAGAAGTCCTATAAGTTGTCAAAAATTGCAATCAAGTCCTAAAAATATATTTTTTTAATTGAGTCTAAAAGCCTTTAAGTTGTTGCAAGTTAGTCCTTCTCTATTACCATTAACAGAGTTGTCTGACGTGGCAAACTTCCAACTTTATGACTTTGCCACGTATTCAATAGAAGGATAGGTGGGTTGAAATGTCAGCAATCCACTTAAACTCCAAAAAAAGGTGGGAAACACTTAAGAGGGCGTGGGTTTTAGGGGGAAATGGTCTTGTCCTAAGAGAAATAGTATTTAGTAGCAATTTTTTTCCTAAGAAAAGACGCAGAGCTCTATGAGAGAAGAAGAAGGAATATTGTGCGACTGTGGGAGAAGGAGTGTATTAAGAACATCTTGGACCAACACAAATCCAGGAAGGAGATTCTTGGCATATGATAGAAGCATGGTAAGGTTGTTTTTTTTTTTGTTATAATTATGATTATTTGGGGGTTTTTGTGCTAAGTTTTTTTTTTGGTTTTTCTTTCAATGATTGAAGAATGGTGTGGGATGTCAATTTTTTTTAGTGGATTGATCCACTAATGTGTAGTAGATCAAAGTAAATCATTCCTATCTTACTGAGGAGAGTTTCAAAATATGAAGATGAGAACAAGAGGCTACAAAAAAGAAACAAGAAGTTAATGAAGTGGTGTGTGGTGTCTTGGATGATAACAGTCATCCTTTACTTGTGCATGTGAGTTTGGATGGAGCTATTTATGTGAATGATGGAGGACATGTAGTAGTTTTTGAGGATATGTTGTAGTTTTTGAGGATATATTGTAGTTTTTGAGGATATGTTGTAGTTTTTGAGGAAGTAAGGGCAGGATATGGAGTTGTTTTTTAGATGGAGGGTATATAGTTATTTTGGGTTTTTAACATGCCTCCATTGTAATTGGCAACATAAGTAGATATAACATGGCAAAGTTGTAATTGATAATATTTAATCCTTCATGAATTAGTAAGAATTGACAATGTAATTTTATAGAGTTAGGTTAATGAAAGATTTGAATGGAGTTTATAATGTCTGTATAGAAAAAAAGGAACAAAATTTTAGTTAAAAGAACCAAAGTAATGAACAAAGTTGGTAAATATCATTGGCACCAACCTAATAAACTGAATTTATCACCAATAGAAGTTAATTAGCCAAAAAAAAAAGAGTAGGCGTCCATCTTTACAAATTACATAGTTTCTTAGAAAAGATAACACATGTATCTATATATATTTATACAGATTACTATGACTGTGCATACCTACACATGCACAAGTCCAACAAATGATTGCTATATTTGATGCTCTCCCAAAAAATATTAGCATCAATCCTAATTAGCTCCCAAAATATGAACATAAAACAAAAAATTTACATGTGTCATTAATCCTGTTCAATTCTTTTTTATTGTGGATTTTTTAGTCTGATTATAAGTATCTTGAGCTTCAACTGCTACATCTTCAACTCCTGCATCTTCAGCTACTTCAAATGCATCATGCTGAGCTTGCTTATTAGACCCAGATGAGGCAGCTCTAACTGCACTTAGTCTGAGAACAGCCTGTACCTGCCATAACATTTCCGATGAGGCTGAGGCAAACTTGTTGATGTACTGCTCATACCTTGATCTAGGCTATAAATGAAACACAAAACACTTCACATAACTCACGCTTAAAGCATCAATTTTGCAAAAATTAAATTAACACTTCACTAAAGATACATTGAGCACACATGACATGAAGATAAATTGAGCACACAGGACATGAAAATACATTCAACACACAACAAATGAGTCAATGACTAACTTACATTTAGAATGGCAGAATTTAGATTTAGGAGACTATACAAACCAACTCCTTCAGGTTTCTTAGTCCTCTTAGTTCGTCTATATGTATCATCAATTAACTTGTATAGTTGGGATGAAGTCCTTTTCTGCTTCCTCATATCCTGCTTGATTCTAGCCTCCTCTTTATTTCTAGCCTCCTCTTTATTTCTAGCCTCCTTTTGTAGCCTTTCAATAATTCAGATCCCTCTTGATCTAAGTTGCATGATAAAAGAATTTTCTTATTCAATTCCTTTGCCTTTTGATGTAGACTGCCATATGATTTACATCATAAATTTTAGTTTCAATTTTCAGCATTTTTAATAACCAAACACAATAAATTTTTTAATAATTACCTGATTTTGAGTAGTGGCTTTAGTATTTCTCCTGACAGGCAATTTAGGAACTTTGTTTTCCATTTTATTGGCTAGACTTGATGATTAAACTTTTTCAGCTAGATTTATAGTCTTTTCATTCACCTAATTCAAAACACACATGCATCAAAAAAATTGAGAAGTATAATGAAAACTATATAAATAAAAGCTCAACTTTGGTTAAATCATACCTGTGGTCTTGATCCCTCTACCTCTTTTCTAATTGGACACTTCACTTTGTTATGCCCTTTGCCAAAGTAGTATTGGCATGTCATTTCTCTACCAGTTCTATGAAGTCTTTGCCCACCTCTTTTCTCATGTTCTTCCTTTTTTATAAGCATTCTAGGTCTACCTGGCATCTTTTTGAAGGGTGGAGGGGTAATGGGAGGTTCATCACTACTTGGCCAGAACTTCTCACCAGCTATTGGTGTCATTATGTAGCTATAAGATCTAAGATACATCTCTTTGTTGTACCGAAATGACATATAATCTTCAGGCTACTCTTGTTTGTCATAAATTGCACAAATTGCATAACGGCAAGGTATGCCACTCAATTCCCATGAACCACAAACACAACTTTTTTCTTCTAAGTTAACAACATAACTATCCCCATAATAAAGTATTTCATATAACTATCCCCATAATAAAGTATTTCATACCCGGCTACCCCATTCCAAATGATTGAACACTTCCAACTTTCTTCTTCATTTATGTGTACTTTTTTCTAATTCTAGGACCTAAATCACCCACCCAACTTTCATATAAGGTCTTATTAGAAGGTAGCCTTTTCATTACTAGTTTATTAATTTCTTCTAGGCATGAAATTATAGTCATAGTTCTAACAACCACAATCCTACCATTAAACGCTTCATATAAGTTGTTATAAGTTAACTCACACTATGTTTGCCTTTCAAAAAAGGCTCTACACCAGAATTGAAGCTGATGTTTCATTATGTCATCATGTGCCTCTTAGGACAGCTCCACCATTACATCCATGTGTTTCTTAAAGTCAGCTTTGTTAGTTGCAAAAACACACATCCAGTAAAGCTTCTCAAAGGTAGGTTCCTTGTGTTTTTTTCGCCAATTAGAATTAAGGTGCCTTGCACACCATCTCTTCTTTACATCTGGAGCCAACTCCCCCAATCAAGGCATCAACCCCTAAGTCAATCAACATATATTCTCAACCAACTCATAACTGAAATGAATTAATAAAAAAATTAATTTTGTAAATAAAATAATAGTTTGTATACATTACCTTGCACTGATCATACATGAAAGTCCATCCTTTGCCTCTTCCAATGCCAAGGTCATACTACAATCTTTCAACAAACCAGCTCCAATTCTCTTTATTCTCAACATTCACTATTCCCCATACTATGGGAAACAACTGGTTATTAGCACCTAGACCTACTGCTGCCAACACCTCTCCTTTCACAATTCCTCTCTGAAAAGCTCCATCTACCCCAATTACCCTCCTATAGCCAGCTAGAAAACCTTTTTTGCAACAGTCAAAGGCTATATAAATTTGCTTGAAACTATTATCTTCATTGCATTCCAAAATGACAGTGTTACCTTTATTTGATTCCCTAAGCTACTTCACATAACTCCACAACTCACCAAACTCCTTTTTAGCATTTCCCTTCTCCTTTTTTATCAAAACTCTCTTAGCTCTCCAGCACTGTGAAATGTTAACCTTAAGCTTCAATTCACTTTTAACTGATTATTGCAATTCAGAAAGTTTTAGACTTGGGATGCTATGAAACTTCTGCATTAAATAATTTGCAAGCCAGCAGCAACTTAACCTCCTATTATAATTGACTAGACTATAGTTGTGCACATCATTTAGGAAAATAACCTGAAAAACTTTAGTTTTTGGATCAAATGAACCAGAAATCTTCTAAGGGCGGCAATTACCTTTCTTGCATTGCATCCTTACATATTGCATGGTATTCTTTGTAAATTTTAGTTGATGCCTCGTAAGTATCTCATATTTAGATAATGCCTCTTTGAACTCAACTGCATCCTTAAATGTCATGCCAACTGAAAAGTTGGGAATATCCACCCTTAGATCGTATGCAGGGTATATGGTTTTCCTTCTTCCACCAGTGATGTCTGCCTTTTCATCAGTATCAAAGAAAGAAAAATTGTCAGAGTCAAGATAGAAGTCTGTGAAGTTGTATCTGACTTACCATCAACCTCAACTTCCTTGCTCTATTTCTTCCCCTTCTTATGTTTTTTCCCTTTTGTAACTTTTTCCCTTTGTAACCTTTATTCCCTGTCTTCCTACCCGCAACCTTACCCATTAGGTTCCCTTTCCCCTTCTCTCCCTCTATAACTATAACTTCAAAAATGCCTTCAACCTCACCAACAGAGCAAAATGTCCCCTGGTTCCCTTCCATTGCTTCACCATCGCCAACTATTTTGTTAGTTAGCCCACATGGACTATAATTGCAACCATATTGAATTTTCTTCCCTAAGGAATTAAGAGCTTTAAGGTTTTCCCTAGCTCCTTTTAGTTCATCGCCATTTGCATCAGACAAAAATTCAACTCCACCCTCATTGTATTGCTCGTATTCCTCTAACTCTTCACTAAGGGCAACATCAACCAATTCATTACCACTTAATTATTTTGCACTTTAAGTCCCAATCTCATTGTTCTTCAATCATTCATCTTCTATATTTTTTGCTATCACATTTTCATCACTAATGGGAGGTCTTTTTTCTTCGGGCTTCCTATAGCTAGAAGACCCACCAACAGTATCCTTACTACTATCATAAACAATATAAACATTAACCTCTCTTTTATCATTTAATACAGACAATAATAAGCAAATTGTTGCATTATTATGCACCAACTGTAAGCTCTCACGAAATCGCTTTATCACCTTCTCTGAATCTCTAAAAAATAGTTTGACATGACCTTTCTCCCTCAGTTCATTCCTTGCATGATCAAGAAGACACCAATAGCCCAAACGATCAGGATTAACGACCTGATAAAAAATATCGCCCCCTTTATACCCATCTTCCATTAATCTTTTGCCATATTGCCACAAAATCTGTGTTCCCCTCATTACAACTCACCTTAATCATCAACACAAGAAAATTGATAAGAAAAATGATTTGGGAATTGAAAAGATGAGAGAATGAAGACAATCAACGAGAAGAGAAATAAGAGAATCCAGGAGAAATGGTACTTCAATCAAAGAATTCTCTTTTTTGTGTTTGATAAACCCTAGAATTTTTCCTGAAATTAAACCTTAAAATGTAGTGGAAAGCTGACGTGGCAAGGCTTCTTACGTGTCTAACATGGGAAGCCTCTGACATGTAAAGCGCTTCTTACATGGCTCCATAGATTAGTAAATATAGTAGGGTCCTCTTTGCCACGTTAGACTGCTCTGTTAATGTTAACAGACAAGGACTAACGTGCAACAATTTAAAGGCTTTTAAGACTCAATTAAAAAATATATTTTTAATAACTTTTAGGACTTATGAATTCATTATCTCAAATAAAAATAATAAATCCAATTTCTTCTTCATATGGGCTTTGGCCCAAAACCAAAAAAACAAAGAGAGAAAAGATAGAACAAAAAAAAAGAAATATACTCTAAAGAAGAAAAAGAAGAATTTTTGGAAGAAAGGGCCTTTAGTTTTTTTGTGAAAGAAGAAAGTGAACTTGGTAAGAGAATTAAAGGTGCCATTACTTTGAAGGGAGTTATCTTTGTACAGGTGAGCTGAGGACATACTTATTTTCTTTTACTCTTTTTATTATTTTTATTAGTATTTGGGCAACAATATTTTATTTTATTTTTTCTTCTTTTTTCTTCTTCCGTTGGTCAACACTGTGCCACTCTGAACTTACATTTCTTTCCTTCTTCGGTACCGGGCACTGTTGCCTTAGGTTTTAGTACTTCAATTTTTTTGTCTCGTTTTGTTTTCCATTTGTTTTCTTTGTTCTTACTCTTTATTTCATCTTTTTATTATTTATTTTTCAATTAGTTTATGGATTCATAGTGCAATTGCTTATTATTTTTTATTTATTG
>CATIWM010023574.1:0-14007 GCA_949671775.1 Mallotus repandus | reverse complement strand
AATTAGGGTTTAATGAAATTGCATGTAATTAGGGAATAAGATAGTAATTAATAAAATAAATCTAAACGAACACAAGACTAAAAGAAGTTGGTATTCCGTATCCAGAACTCCTGGTTGTGGTGCTAGCTTGTATTAGAGAATCGAGTTACCACCACTTTCTATTTGTCCCAGTTATTACCCTGGGTGGCGACTCCTAATCTCCACGCCATGTCTTTGTGACAACGGTTAGTGTGTTTCCTAGAGCCCTGTGCTCAAACAGTGTCGCGGTTGCAATAAACTTGGGCGTGCGCTAAACCCCGCCGTCTACAAAATCATTTCCTCCTGAAAAAGAACTAAATCCAACTCTTTACGGAGCTTCTTTTCAAGCTTTAGAAATTAATTACCTGGTTGTAAATAAAGGCTCTTCTGGATACCTTAAATCCGAGCCATAATGCACCTTTTGCATTTTATAACATCCCCAAAAACATTTCTATGCCAATCTTGCAAAGTGACTTTGAGTTTAACAATATTATCAACTAGGAATTCATAGGAGTTTTAAGACTTCGTTGCCACATTAGTAAACACAAGGTGAGTGAGCTAATCAGCCTGGAATCGAAATGGCCTAGGACCCTAATGCGTGCACTGACTTGAAAGTAAAATCAACAACGAACTATGGTCAAATTGAAATGTTGGTAAGTGTTTGACACTAGCTTCAGGAAATATTAGTCGCCAAATATCATTACAAAGAGCTCTATCAAGGTGAGCACACTTAAAGTTAGTAGCATCCCTTCCGCGTTGCCAAGTAAACGAATCTCCTTGGAAGCCTAAATCAATCAACCCCTCATCATAAATTCATTGAATAAATTGACTGCTTTTTTTATAAGAGTAGCAAGAAGGGTAACTAACTTCATTTTCAGAGACAACTGCATTAAAATTCCCAGCAGTAAGCTAAAAGATGTTTTCTGTATTCCTCTTCACAGTAAGATCACTCTAAAGAAACTTGTATTAAGTAGGTAAAGGACTCCCATAAATAATTAAAAACATCCATTCCTCACCGCTCTCATTGCAAACTTTGACATGAATGAATTGCAGGTGAGATTTTAAAACATCAATATTGACTACATTATTCCAAAATAACCAAATTACCCCACTAAACCCAAGCGACTCCACATGAATATTTTAAGGTGTGATGGAACTCTCTAGCCACCACTTCTTGGCAGTTCCAAATAATTAAATTCATAACGATAAGATACAAGAAGTAAAAATAAACCATAATACTGAGGGAAATCATGATCATCAACAAAAACACAAGGAACCACGAGGAAAGGTCAATTGATGTGACCTCTTTCCACTTCTATAATCTCTTTATCAAACGAATTTATCTCAGTATTCTTTGGAAATATATCTAGCTCTTCACCCTTATATTCATCTTCATTTTCATCATCTTCATTGATAACCTTATCCCTCATGTGCACCATACCCCCATAAGGAGGATCATATGAGTGTGGAAAATAATGCTTATTATTAGGTTCTTGGGTCTCTATTAGAATCACTTTATTGCTTGCATTGGGTGACTTTTTAGAGTGGTGGACCACTATAGTCATTTCTTGTTCCTTCTTACCACCTCTCATTATAGTATGTTCATGCAATGTCGCATCTTGATTAACAATTCCGTAGCCTTTTTTTTGAGTAGTTTCTTTTGTTGAGTTACTGATAATAATCCTAGGATCCTTCCTTAAATTGACACCCCTTTCCCTTATATTTCTCGGGCCCTTAATAGCCTTACACCCATAACCTCTGCCTCTTGAACTAAAAGCCCCATCATAGCATCGACCCATATAGGATATTTCTTTATAAACATCTATCATATCCCTTTGATCCTTTAGGTCTACTTCAGGTTCATCTTCTGTAAGATCCTCCAAAACAGTAAATTTTGATTTCCCCTAAAACTAGTTTTAACTTTGTATTTTCCTTTTAGATTTTCCTTTTTTTCGGCCAAATTATTGCTATCACCTTCCTTCTTCTCTTACTGATTTTTAGGCTTTCAAAATTTTTGGCTAGCAAACATCTAGGGCCCAAATGTTTCAAAAATCTCAGGATTGGCAATATCCTTGACTTTCTTATTTAATGCCCCTCCTCCCTCTCTTTTTTCTGCAACCGGATTCTCTTTGAAATCTGGTTTTATTAATGGAGGACATTGATCTTTGTGGTGTTTATATTTCCCATATTTAAAGCACACTAAGTGGATTCCTTCATATCCAATACATCTAACATTCCTCCTCAGTTGAAACTTGGATAATAATGGTTTGGTTAAATCCACTTCGACACAAAATGTGTAAATTTTCCACTTGTATTGGCGTCAGTCTTGATTGGCTTGCTCAGTTTAGCTCCCATTTTCATTAAGAAATCCTTATCATAGTATTCAAATGGCAAACAATGAATCCTTACCCACACTGAAATCCTTTCCATGATATCCTGTGCTAGATCGAAATTGGGGTACCTTTTGCGAACAATTAAGTAGTGGTCAGGAACAATCCATGGACTTCCAAATAAATCATATTCATAATCTTCAATGGAAGTAAACTTTGCTAGGAAGTAATCATTTTCTAACCAATCACTTTTATAGCTAATTTAGGTTTCCATAATTCTCTCATTATACGTTCCAGACAGTGGTATCTAATGCTTCTTCCCATCAGTTTAATAATCAAGGTCTGGCTCTAAAGCTTTCTTAGTCTATGTTTTTCATCCCTGGAAATAATAATATTTAGGCACTCATATATCTCTTCCTCCTCTTCCATCTCATCTTCTTCTTCTGACATATATTCCCCCTCGTCATCGATAGTATCCATGTTTGGTCCTTTATCCATAAGGGTATCTCTGAAAGACATTATCTTCCTTGTCTCTAGTTGCTTGTCAATTCCTTGGGTTTCAGGGGAAAGAGCCGATGATAGCTCTATACTGACATCCCCATATTCATAAACAAGGATATGTTCCACGATCATGGCGTTAACACCAGGATCATCGTCACTTTTTTTAACTTTTTTGTTGCTTCATTCCAGTAGGTCTATTTCTTGCGACGTACGACGTTCACTCATTGAGAGAAAAAACCCTAAATTTTAGTTACTATTATGCATCCAATTTAGTGAGAAACATATTAAATAATTTTAAATTTAATGTCACTTAATTTTGTTTTTCAACATATTTTTATAAAATACTTTTTTATTTTTTATTTTATTTTTACGTTATTAGCATTGAGTATTGTTCTTTGTATAATACCATTACCAATTTTAAATTTTGTATTCTTTACATGTTATTTTTTTTGGGATCAACTAGTTCTTTCATTGAAAAGAGAACAACACAGTCCTTGTGGAAATTTATTAAGAGAGAATGTTACAAGTGAGTAATATCTCAATATAACAAGATCTTCCTAAGTCTACATACCAAAATAGGACTAAAGAAGTGGACTAACAACTAATAATATCACCTAACACTCGTCCATTCTAAACTTCTTTGTTGTCCTAATCCCCTCATGCTTACTTATTGAGAAGCCAACTTCTTTTGTTCCTAAAGTTTTACTATCATTACTTATCGAGATAGCTTGTAGCATGGTCAAGACATGCTCTAACAATATAGTAAACTTGTGAAAAGCCCTAGAATTGGGGTAATTGAATTTTGGGTAGAGATTAGAAAGAAATTGAAGAATAAGTGAAATGAAAGGATCACACAAGAAATTTAAGGAGTTCGACTTATTAACAAACCTATGTTTTCACCTATTTTATCTCTAAGTTAGGATTTTTAACCACACACCTATCTATTAACTTAGATTGTTTATAACAAAAATTTCTAGACTAAACTCAAACCTCTGTAATTGAGTTTTCTTGGTTAACTTACAACCAATAGATAACCAAGTGTTTTATAAGGCTAACACTTAAACCTTTAGTGAATTAGTACCTCATAAACTTTTAATTCAACCAAAGAAAGGAGTAAATGAAGATCACCTAATCACTAACACACCCTAACAACACTTAAAGAATGAATTTACTTAACCTCTTAAATGGGGTTTGGTAATGTGTATTTATAGTTAGGGGTGAAAAACTAGCATTAGGAAGCCATACTTCCATCCCCATTCTTCTCTATTTCATTAAATGTTTCTTTTTTTTTTATAGAGAAATGGCTGCTCATGATCATGACTGCTCCCATCATGATCATGACTACTCCCATCATGATCATGACCCTCAATGAAATTTGCTTTTGCAACTTGATTCTGGCCATTAGAGAGTTGACAAGTGGATTGTGACCACCTTCACAATCGTGACGTTGGATCGTGAGGGTCATTGCCTTTAATCTTAGCTGCAACATCATTCTTCATCATGCTAATGACTGCTTGATCATGATCATGACTGAGTTCATGAGGGTCACTGCCTTCCTGATTCCACTCAGCCAGTCTTCCTTGGGACCGTGATAATTTCTGATTATGAAAGTGACCTCGCTCCTCATGATTGTGACCTATGATTGTGAGTGTCAGTGCCTAAATTCTTGATTTGGCGTTATTCATTTCATAATCGTGCTTCCATACTCACGATTGTGAGCGTCCTCCTTATGGGTAGCCTTATGATAGTGATTGAGACTCTGAGGTTCTCTGTCTATTTTCTTTACCTATGCATTTTGAAGAAATTCAATTGTGGGTGTAATAACCAGAATTTATATGGTTATTAATATAATTATTTTTAATTATTGTTATTATTATTATATTTTATTATCATCGTCCTTATTATTATTATTATTATTATTACTATTATTATTATTGAGATCCTTTTCCATGGGAAAATGAACATGTGGGTATCCATTTTCCTTAAAAAGGAGGAAGTAAGTGGTCCTGCACAGAAAGGAGAAGAGCAGCGGGAATTAATAGATTTTTGGTGGCAAATTTCATTTGAATACCAATAATTTTCTTTTCCTTCGTTTAACACCTACACAACCTCTGATCGACCTCAAACTCAAACCATAGACTCGTCATCTTCCTCTTTATTCTAGTAGCTTTGGTTTTATTGTGATGACCTAAAAATGTGTAGTTTTGACGCATATTAGTTGGCCTAATTTTCTTCATTTAGCACTGTTCCGGCAGGTTTCAGGCAACACAGTAGCTTCCTTTGCGTTTCTCACGTCACTAGGAGTCCGTAGCTACTAACCATGCGTCCGTTCTCCACCCGTAGAATATTTGGTTAATTTTTTTTTTGGTAATTTTGTTTTATTTTTAGATTTCATTGTTCAGTGTATATTTTGGGTTGTTTGAGGCTATTTTTTTGTTCTACTAATTATTAGGAACAGTTTGGTATAATTTGTTTGATCAGGTGTTGTATTTTTTGGTGAAAATTTGGTGGGTTCCACTCGAACTCCGGGGAATGAACAGTGGCGACCTGAGATAAATGCATGAAACTATTTTTAATAAATAGTATAAATTATAGAGATCAATTTCCGGAGATGGAGTTTAATTTAATTCTTTACGGATTTTGAGAAATAAATCTAGGAAAGGTTACGAAGGAAATTCTTTAATTTCCATTTAAATTAGTTTAATCGTTGGAGATAATTTTTAAATCTTAAATTAATCATTTAGGGTGTTCCTAAGTTAATTTCCATGATTGCATCATTTTTATAAATTTTTAGGAGTTATTAGGAATTTATTTGATAATTATTTATATATATTGTTTATAGAGTTTACTGAAGTGGAGACATCGGGTAATAGGCAGACAAGGACACGTCAGCTTGCTCGCTCCACTTGTAAGTTAATATATTGAAATGTGTGTTAGAGTTGCGTATAAAATATAGGTTGGTTAATTATATTTAAATGGTATGTTTAATTAAATAATTTATATTCTTAATATTTGAAATATCTATATTGTTGATTTGATATATGAAAGATGTTGATTGTATATTTGATTATTATTATTATCGTTATTTTGCCATAATTCTTGTTAATAAGATTATTAATGTTATTGATATTGTGGATAATAAAATAAAAATATTTTATTCCCACTATTGATTTTTTTGGAGAATTTATTATGCTTTTACATATGATAAATAATTTTTGGAAAAGATTGGTGGAATGGGCTGCTTGATGGGTGTCATTAGGACCATGTGCATACAAGTTATGATTTTAGAGTCGAGCCCTTATTAAGAAATTAAATTATGAAGCTCAGTTGATGTTTAGTTCTCGGGCGATATGTATGGATTATGGGTAAATATTACTAGGACTGGTGGCTTAGTTGAAGCTTAGCTCTCGGGAACCGTTAGTAAATATTGGAATAAGAGAGCGACTGCGGCTAATAGCTCGGCGGAAGCTGAGCTCTTGGGAATCGACAGCCATGTGATCAATAAGTGAGCCGAATGGATTTTTAGAATTGTGGTTTAGGATTCTAGCACCATTTGCACTAAAGTTATTTATTGATATTATTTTATTATTTTATATTTCATTATTTTTTTTTTCAAGTAAATAGTATTTGGAAGTTATGTTTTTAAGTTGTTACCAAATGAATGTTTGGTTTATTTATATATGTCCACATTTTTAAAAGATTTATATATATATATAATGTAATTTATTTGATAAATTAATGACTTTCTTTAAATATAATTTTATAATAAATATTTGTAATAAATGTTTTAATAAAAGAAGGTTTTCAAACTAATATATATTTCTCTATATTAGCTTACTAAGTGAGGTCTGACTCACCTCAACTATTTTTCCAGGAACTTGGGAGTCTACAGTTAGATCTCCTGCACGTCAGACTCATTCTTCACCAGCATTATTATGTATGTCCTTGTAATGTTATTAATATTTGTGCAATGATTTGTAGCTAATCTAGACACTGCAGTAGTATTGGAGATATTGTTGTCATGTATTTGTATTGGTAATTGTATGGCATTGTAATGTTTATTTTAATATACTTGAGTTGAGATGTTGGTGATTTAATGATATTGGAGTTGTAGGGGTTGAGTATATATGTTATTTGGAGTGTATTTGCTCTTTTACAGGTTTTGGTTTTGTCCCGGTACAGGGGAAACTCTGGCAGATTTTTCTTAGAATTTTAAAGTTAATTTTATTTTTGTAATAAATTTTCTTAGGCTTATTTCGAGTTTCGGAAGTTTATTGCTTTCCCATTCCCTAGTGCTAGTGACATGCCCTCGGGGGTTTGGGTCGTGACAAAGTTGGCATCAGAGCATTTGTTGAATTCTTATTATGTTGTTTGTGAATGTCTATCATTTCTTGAAACTACTGCAATGATTAGGTTGATAATTGTCATTTTTTATCATTGTTTCTAGAATTTCACGTATTTGTTAGCACTCTTGTTCTGTCTTGAACCTTATTTTTGTGTCTTTTCAGAATGAGGCAAACACGAAATGCTCCTGCTATAGAAGCAGCAAATATTAATGATGAAAAGTCTTTTCAAAGTGAAGCTCCTCCCCCTACCCGACGACGTGAAAGAAGGGGTAGACCTAGAGCAGTGGCAGGTTGAAGATAAGAGCAACAGTTGCAAGTAAAGCCAGAAGCTCCGGAGATAGATCCTGCGGTATTTAAAGCTAGAATGGTTAAAATTAACCAAGGCTAAGTTGTACTTAATCGGGCTACGCCATTATTCCAGTAGATGGTCCAACAGAGGAACCAGGAAATGTCGGATGCTGATGCTGCACTCCTCTACTCTAGAATTGATAGAGTATCCTTTGATGGTACAGGAGATGCTTTTGAATTTATTAATATAATTGAGTCTCAGACACGAATAGGTCATACTAACTATTCAGAGGGTTTTGATTGTTGAGCTACTAGTTCAAGTAGCTGCACAAGACTGGTTTATGCACTCTATTCAGCTTCACATGAATAATATGTCCTGGCTTGAATTTAAAGAGCAGTTCCTAAGGTATTTTTGTCCACATGCAGCAAGAGATGCTTACAGATAACAGCTACTGCACATTAGCAGAGGAGACAAATCTGTGAAAGAGTATACTAGGGAGTTTTATAGGCTAGTTTGCCATACTGAAGATGTAAGGATATATGACTACAAAGCTATTGATTTGTATGTCACTGGATTAGGGCCAACATATATAGGCATTCATACTAGGGACTGTCCAAGTTGTTAATTCCATTGTCTGTAGCAACTCCACTTAATGAGGAGTTAGAGACATATATAGTCTTTCTATCTTGTCTAGTGTTGGTGGAGGGTAGAGAGTTGTAGATTTAGTTTTATTGGATGTGATAGATTTTGATATGATTTTGGGAATGGATTGGTTAGCTCAACACTATGTTACCTTGGATTGTCAGAGAAGGAAGTGATTTTAGAATTTCATTTGATGTGGAATTTCAATTTAGAGATGACAAGAGTTCAATGCCTCAGAATCTTATTTTTGTTATCACAGCAAGGAAGATGCTTTGAAGGAGGTGTGTCAAGGCTATATGGATATGGTCAGAGATACAAATATAGATAAGGGAGTGGTTGAGAACGTACCAGTGGTAAGTGAATTTTTGGATATTTTTCTTGAAGAGCTACCAGGATTACCACCAGAAAGAGAGATAGAATTCTGTATTGATATTATACCTGGTAGAGATCCTATCTTTAAGCCACCTTATAGAATCACACATACTAAATTAAAAGAGCTTAGAGAGCAGTTGCAAGAGTTGCTTGATAAGGGTTTCATTAGACCTAGTACGTCTCCTTGTAGTGCACTGATGTTATTTATGAAGAAGAAAAATGGTAGTCCCCGAGTTTGTATCGACTATAGACAGTAGAACAAAGTCACCATCAATAACAAGTATCCTCTTCCAAGAATTAATGGCTTGTTTGATCAGCTTCAAGGAGCTTAGTGTTTTCCCAAGATTGACTTGAGGTCAGGGTATCATCAATTGAGAATTAGAAATTGAGATATACCCAAGACTGCTTTTTTGACAAGATATGGCCACTATGAATTTTTGGTAATGTCCTTTGGGTTAACTAATGCCCCATCAGTCTTTATGGACTTCATGAATCAGGTGTTTAGGCCATTCTTGGATGACTTATGATAGTCTTTATTGATGATATCTTGGTGTATTCTAAGAGTAACGAGGAGCATGCTATGCATTTATGGATGGTGCTTCAGACTTTAAGGGAGCATCAACTATATGCCAAATTCTCTAAATGTGAGTTTTGGTTAGATTAAGTGGCATTCTTAGGCCAGGTAGTATCCAAAGATGGTCTACAAGTGGACCCCAAAAATATTGAAGCCATTACGGAATGGCTAAGGCCTACAACAATTACAAAAGTAAGGAGTTTTCTAGGTTTAGCTGGTTATTACAGGAGATTTGTGAAGGATTTCTCCAAGATTGCCGCACCTTTAACAAGGTTGACCCAGAAAAATGTTAAATTTGTGTGGACAGATAGATATGAGGGGCACTTCCAATTGCTTAAGGACAGGTTGACTTCAGCTCTAGTATTGACTCTACCTTCGGGAAGTGAAGCGTATACAATATATTGTGATGCTTTTCGAGTAGGACTGGGATGTGTATTGATGCAATGGGAATTAATGGAGTTTTGGTGGCAAAGTTTATTTTAATACCAATAATTTTATTTTCCTCCATTTAACACCCAAACGACCTCCGATCGATTTCAAATTTTAACCATAGACTCGTCTCATCCTCCTCCTTATTCTAGTAGCTTTGGTTTCATGAGAGATGACCCAGAAATGTGTAGTTTTGACACATAGCAGTCGACCTAATTTCCTTCATTTGGCACTGTTTTGGCGGGTTTCAGGTGACATGGTTGCTTCCTTTGCGTTCCTCACCTTACCAGGAGTCCGTAACCACCAACCGTGCATCCAATCTCCACCCGTAAAGTATTTGGTGAATTTTTTTAGGTAATTTTAATTTATTTTTAAATTTCATTGTTAAGTGCTATTTTGGGTTGTTTGAGGCTATTTTTGTGTTCTACTAATTATTAAGAACATTTTGGTATAATTTGTTTGATCGGGTGTTGTGTTTTCCGGTGGGTCCCACCCAAACTCCGACGAATGAACAATGTCGACTATAAATGGAGACAAATTTAATTCTTTACGAATTTTGAGAAATAAATCTCGAAAAGGTTGCGGTGGAAATTCTTTAATTTCCATTTAAATTAGTTTAATCATCAGAGATAATTTTTAAGCCTTAAATGAATAATTTAGGGTCTTTCTAAGTCAATTTCTATGATTCTAGCATTTTATAATTTTTTAGAATTTTTGGGAGTTATTAGGAATTTATTTGATAATTATTTATATATATTGTTTATAGAGTTTACCAGAGCGGAGACATCGGGTAACAGGTGGACAAGGACATGTCAGCTTGCTCGCTCCACTTGTAAGTTAATATATTGAAATGTGTGTTAGATTTATGTATAAAATATAGGTTGGTTAATTATATTTAAATGGTATGTTTAATTAAAGAATTTATATTCTTAATATTTTAAATATCCATATTGTTGATTTGATTTATTAAAGATGTTGATTTTATATTTGATTTTTATTATTATCATTATTTTGCCATAATTCTTGTTAATACGATTATTAATGTTATTGATATTGTGGATAATAAAATAAAAATATTTTATTCCCAGTATTGATTTTTTCAAGAATTTATTATGCTTTTACATATGATAAATAATTTTTGAAAAAGATTAGTAGAATGGGCTGCTTGATGGGTGTCATTAGGAACATGTGCATACAAGTTATGATTTTAAAGTCGGGCCCTTATTAAGAAATTAAATTATGAAGCTCAGTTGATGCTTAGCTCTTGGGCGATATGTATAGATTATGAGTATTTATTACTAAGATCAATGGCTCGGTTAAAGTTTAGCTCTCAGGAACTGTCAGTAAATATTGGAATACGAGACTGACTATGACTGGTAGCTCAGTGGAAGCTTAGCTCTCGGGAACCGGCAGTCATTGAATAAATAAGTGAGCCAAATGGCTTTTTAGAATTGTGGTTTAGGGTTTTACCACCAATTTCTACTAAAGTTATTTATTAATATTATTTTATTATTTTATCTTTCATTATATATTTGTTTAAGTAAATGGTATTTGGAAGTTATGTTTTTATGTTGTTACCAAATGAATATTTAGTTTATTTATATATGTCCACATTTTTAAAAGATTTATATTTGGATATATATATAATTTAATTTATTTGATAAATTAATAATTTTCTTTAAATGTAATTTTATAATAAATATTTGTAATAAATTTTTAGATAAAAGAAGGTTTTCAAACGAATATATATTTCTCTATATTAGCTTACTCAGTGATGTCTGACTCTCCTCAACTATTTTTGCAAGAACTTGGGAGTCTATTGTTAGATTTCCTCTGTGTCGGACTCATTCTTCACTGGCGGTATTATATAGGTCCTTGTAATGTTATTAATATTTATGGAATGATTCGTAGCTAATATAGATATCGCAGTAGTATTGGAGATATTGTTGTTATGTATTTGTATTGGTAATTGTATTGCATTGTAATGTTTATTTTTATGTACTTGAGTTGAGATATTGGTGATTTGATGATATTGGAGTTGTGGTGGTTGAGTATATATGTTATTGGGAGTGTATTTGCTCTTTTATAGGTTTTGATTTTGTCTCGGTACAAGGGAAACTCTGCCGAATTTTTCCTAGAATTTTAAATTTAGTTTTATTTCTGTAATAAAATTCCTTATGCTTAATATGGGTTTCAGAAGCTTATTGCTTTCCCATTCCCTAATCCCGGTCATATGTCCTTGGGGGTTTGGGTTGTGATAATAGGGATGCTCACGATTGTGACCCAGCTTGCGAGCATCCCAACCTTCATTCATAATTTGATTTTTAAAGCCTTGCTAGAGCTCTAACTTGAATCTAACTTATACACTCTCAAATCACATTCATTAGTGACTTGACATTGAGTTGTTAAAGTCAAAACAAGTTTGATTAAGCCCTGATCATGTAAATGGTCAACAACTTAATTGTGGCTCATTGTTTCTTTTTCTTCCTCAACATTGTTCCTTGTCTGATCTTGAAGAGATCTTGTGTGTTGATTTTGTTTAACCTCAGCAACATTGGGATTTTTACTCTTTTTTCCTTTCTTGATTATTTTTTAAACTAATTTGTTGGAGGCTTGAGCTCGAACCTAGGGACCATAACTCATTTTCTGATTCAAGGTCTTTGGATCATCCATTTGATTCTTAAACACCCTCATTATTAGATTCTTAAAATCAGAATTGGAGATTGTGATAAGATGACTTTGGGTCCATGGATCGTAAACCATGCTGTAGAGAGATCTTTGTGTGGAGTTTTCCTCTGTGTTGAAAAATTTGTGATTCCTAACATATCATAGATTTGAAAATTTGAGACTATAGGCTATAATTCTATGTGCCTCTTGAGCATAATGAGGTAGCTTGACCTTTAATTGTGGGTGCTGATGAGTTGATGGATGAGGGGCTACTTACCATTTTATGATAAAAAAAAATTATTTTTCAATTTATGATACTTTTGAAAGTAATTCTCTTTTTTGTTGTCAAATGGGAAAGATTTTTCCAATTTGTGATACTTTTGGCTAAGGTGGCGTTGCTAAGAAGAAAAAAATCCATACAGTTACTGCCAGTAATGGAATGAGACCCAGCATGAAAATAAATTTTTCTCTCCTCCGAAGTGACATTGATTTTACCATTGTACCTTTAATTAAATTTAGATAATTTAAAATAATAATAATAATAATTACATAGATTTAGATAATTTAAAATAATAATAATGATAATAATAATAATAATAGTAATTACATATATTTAAATATTAAAATTATATAAAATTTGTTATTAATTTTTATGAATAATAATAAGGGTGGATAATATGTGGAAATAATTAAATAAAAAAATAAAAAATTATTATTATTGTACTTTTCTAGAATTGACACTGATTTTTGTTTTGTTTTTGGTCCATTCCGCCATCTGCTTTTATTTCATTTTAATTAAGTTAAAATTTTCTTTTCACTCATTGAAAAAAATTTGAAAACAATTATTTTATTTTTCAGTTTTGATCACAATAATTAAATTTTTATTTCTTATTTCATTTTAGTTAAGTTTTATTTTTCATTTATTCAACTAAATTTTAAAAAAGAATATAATAGTATTCTATTTTTAATAATGGTTCAATTTTTATTTTATTTATTTTATTTTATTTTGATAATATTTAATAATTTTTCTTTTAAATTTAAGATAATGAATGAAAGAAAAATAATTTGTTTTTAAATTTATTTAAATTAAAACAAATTAGGGAATACAAAAGCCCTAACCATAACAAAATGTTTTACTACCAAGAACAATACAATTTCCACTAATCAATGCTAGGGAACACTCGATATTGTGGTATAGAAGGTGTTTGGCTAAGCTGTTGGGATGTAGCTAGTAGTTGTTCATCTCTCAACAGCTCTTAAAATATGTTTGGTAATTTTTTTTAAACAGTAGCTGATAGCTGATAGGATGCCTAACAGCTACAATTTTTATCAGCTCTAATTTGAAATTTTTCATGAACCGCTCTATTATATCAAAATATAATTCCAAAATTATCTTCATGTTTTTCTAGTTTGTTTGAAGTAAACTAACGTTTAAAAAATAAAATTTTTAGTCTTTATCCAAACTAAAACTAAGTCTATTGGAATTAAATTAATGTTAAAAAATAAAAATCTTAAAATACAAACCAAAACTTTAATTGTGTAATTTTAATTTTGGGCCAGCAGTAAAATATATATATATATATATATATATATATATATATATCCATAAGATACTTATTATTTTTTACATAAATTTTATAATATTATTAAAATAATGCATAATTTTATTTTTGTTAAATTATATTGACCACTAAATGTTATATACCTTTATAATATTATTAAAATGATCCAATGGATGTCTAGATATTACCTTTATAATATTATTATTAAAATAATATATAATGTTATTTTTTGTTAAATTATATAATTTATCAAATGTCACACACATATATACGCACA
>CATIWM010023562.1:0-44592 GCA_949671775.1 Mallotus repandus | reverse complement strand
GTATGTTTGATCAACTCACAGCTTTACAAAATCCTGTCCAAGATGATGATTTAGTTCAAGTGATTGTTAATGGTTTGAGCAAACCTTATCGTCCTTTTGTTCGCTCTCTTGAACAAAGATTGGATCCTGTTTCCTATGATGATCTTGCACATGACATTCCTCTCAAGGAAATTATTCCACCGACTGCTCACTATGCCTCTCAATCCATGACATATGCTGGCCAAACCCGACAGCACTCTTTTATGCAAGGCCGAGGAGGACGATATCGGGGGTCTAGGTCGTCAATACTCTTCTCCACGATCATCGGGTTACATGCCCTCCTCTCCATCCAGTTTTTCTAATACTAGATATAACAACAATGGTACTCCCTTGACTTTTTTTAATTGTAATGGTCATGGACATGTCGCTCGGTAATGTCCTACTCCTCGAGTTCAAAGAAACATGATGCAACCCTTCCATGACAACAAACCAGCAGTTCACCTTGCCTCTACTACCACACCAAAAAATCAATGGATCATGGATATTGGGGCAACACACCATCTTACCTCTGATCTTGACAATATTGCCTCTCCTTCCGAATACCATGGTCCGGATGGAGTCACTGTCGGCAATGGTAAAACTCTTTCCATCTCTCATATTGGGTCTTCCATTTGTACATCCAAAAATCGTTCTTTTACCTTACATAATATTTTGCATACTCCTGACTCTTGCTGAAATTTGCTTTCTGTTTCTTCTTTTTGTACAGCTAATAATGTTTCTGTTGAATTTTTTCCTAAATATTTTGTCATTAAGGATATCCACACGAGGGATTTGCTGCATATCGGCCAGAATGACAATGGATTATATTCAATGCTCCTTGAGCCGATTCATCAACCAAGCTCTCCAGCTCAGGCTTTCTCTTGTTCATTAGCTACTTGGCACTCTCGTCTAGGACATGCTAATTTTCGCACTGTTAGGCATCTTTTAAGATCAAATAAAATTTCTTTTGTTGAAAATAAATCTGGCTTATGTCATGCTTGTTCTATAAGCAAAAGTCACAAGCTACCTTTTCCAATTTCTGATTACCATGCTCAAGGGCCTTTGGATTTGATATGTTCTGATCTTTGGGGACCTTCTCCTGTTCCTTCTTTTGATGGTTCTCGTTATTACGTTTTATTCTATGATCACTATAGTAAATATTGTTGGCTTTATTTTATTAAATTCAAATCTGAAGTTATCAATGTCTTTATTAAATTCAGACACATCGTTGAAAAATTTTTTCAACGATCCATTAAATCCTTTCAAGCAGATTGGGGTGGGGAATTTCAAGCTCTTAGTTCCTATCTTTTAGAAAATGGAATTTCTCAGCGGTCATCTTGTCCAAAAACTCCAGAACAAAATGGGTGTGCTGAACGTAAGCATAGACACATCGTTGAAACTGGTCTTTCCCTATTACATCATTCGCATGTGCCTAATGAATACTGGAATCTTGCTTTTGATACTGCTGTCTATTTAATAAATCGGTTACCAACACATGTCCTTCATAATGACAACCCATATCATGTTTTGTTTAACCAAAATCCAAATTACAATGATCTTCGTATATTTGGATGTCTTTGTTACCCATGGTTGCGTCCTTACTCAGCAAATAAATTGTCTCCTCGCTCTAAACAGTGTGTTTTTCTAGGGTATAGTAAAATTCACAAAGGTTTCAAATGCTTAGATTTAATTACAAAAAAATTTGCTGTTATCTATTGTAACAATACGTTTTCCTACCTTGTATTTATACTTGAGAATATATCAATAATAGATATCCCATTACCTCTTCACAATCGCCGTCCAGGATGAGGGATTGGATTGACCATGATCGGTTGGGGATCTCCTATGAGTGACTTGTAAGATTTTAATTCTGTTTGTTCTAAGGTTTTTGGCCTCGTTGTCTCACCAAAAAAAAAAAAAAAAAAAAAGAAAGAAGTAATATTTTTTATGAATAGATTTTTTCTTCTACAAGAAAGTAAATGATAGGTTATATTTACATTTTTTTTTTTATAATTATTAGATTTCAATTCTATTAATTATTTTTTTTATTTTTTTAATTTGGCCCTCAACGATGAGCTTTGAGACAACAGTGAAGATGAAAATGGTGGGTGGATGAATAGGTCTCTGTATGGAAAGGGAAGCCATGCACTGTTAAATATCATATGGTGCTTCGTCTGCAAATAGATTACCTTGCCCATCTCGATCAAGAAGGTCTTACTATACTCAAAATGATTATGGTTCAAGAACGCAAGTCAACCCTTACTTTAGAGGCTGCTCTTATATTGCTTATTGCAAGAGACATACATTTCTTAGGCTTAGCTACGTACATTTTAGTTTTGTTTCATTTGGGAATTAGTTTCATGTTCTTCTATTGAAGTTTGTTAGTATGTTTGGGTTATTTGTAACACTGTTGAGCTTCAATTTGCAGTTGTATTTAATTTAAAATTTGTTGTTATATATAATCATTAAATAAATTTTATTTTCAATACCATTGTTTTTTTTTTTTTTGCTAATATAATTTTTATAATTTACAAGTAATTAATAATAAATTTTAAAATGGAATAATAAAAAATTTAATTTTCAATAAACCTCCACTCTTACAAATGTTGTAATAAATTGTTAAATGTTAATAAATAAATTTATCAAATAACACAAAAAATTTAATTAATAACTATAATATTTTAAATCTAAAATTTAATAAATATAAAATTATTAAATTTATAATAATATTTGTTATATGGTGGTGTGATGTCATCTAATAATTATTCTATTATGATATTTATTAAATGTTATTTTAATAAATTTATTACAATAATAAAAAAAAGTCACTATAAATTAGTACTAGTGTTGCAAAAAATAATAGCAACAAATTGTAGAAATGTTATTTTAATATATTGCCACACTGAATTACGAAACATTTATAAAAAGTGTTAGTATAAATCTATATTAACATTTTTAAAAATTTTTGTAACATTTCACGGTTGTTTTTATAAAGCTTTTTTGTTGTAGTGAGAGTACTAAATTATTAAAGAACTTAATGAATTTTAGTTAACATGTAACCATGAATATATAGGTTAGTAATTAATCTTAGCATGCTTAAGTGATCTTGAAAGAGGTTTTATGTAATATAGAATACTTTACCCTTGACAATGATCAATGAAATTGTTGAATTTAATTCCATAATTCAAGTCCTAGCCAGTGAAACAAACGCAAACTCTAGTTTACTCCTATTGATATAGTTTAGGTTAATCTTAGCAGAATTAGTTCATTTTAATTTGTTTAGTTTAATTATTGCATTTAATTTATTTTTCTAGTTAAGAAAATTGATTTACAGTTAGTACTTGGTACACTTTTCTCATGAGAACGATACTTTATTTATCACTATATTTCTTGTCACGACATACACTTGTAGAGTTGTATTAACACTTCACTTAATAAATGTGGCATTTTTTACTAATTATAGAAATTGTCATGATTATGTTAATCTTTACTTGTTTGAATTTTGATTTCAGTTCAGTTGTAGAAAAAATTTCAAATATATAAATTCTTCCTTAAGATACTCAAAACTATCCAGATCATCAGGGATCTTCACCAACTAACTAAATAAACATTGTGAGGAAGGGTAAAACTTGAACTCAATAACAATAACCTTTATAGAGTCGTTACTTAGTCTCCAGTCGTACTTTTGTTCTCTCTAAATTCACACATATGGTCTCACTTCTAAGTTCCTCAATGCTCAAACCAAACTTTATGGCGAGTCCTTAATCTCGATGATATTAGTGAGACTAACCTTTTGGTCTGTTAACTCAATACATAGTACGTCTCTTCTAGTACTTGCTATAAACACATTAATTTTAATTTCATATTGACATGTTTCACTTGGATTTTTTTTATATAAATACTCAATTATAAATACACCATTTTGGAGATTACTTAATTAATATAAATATATATTTTTGGACTCCAATGTAATGAGACCCTGAACCTTGTGAAGGTTTTAATTGTATTTCATATATTCATGAAAAGAGTACATGAAGAATATATATAGAACAATACAAGAATAACAAAATAAGAAGAGATAAATACAACAACAACAAACATATAACAAGAGTAACAAACGTGAACTATCTTTTTATCTCAACACCCCTTTGCAAATCCATGGCATCACGAAGAGGAAGCTAGGAGAAGAGATACCAAAACTGAGTAGATGGCAGGGATTTGGTGAACAAATCGGTAAGTTGATCATGACTTGACATAAACTGAAGTCAAAGAAAACCAAATGTTACATGTTCTTAGACAAAATAATAGTCCAATTCTATGTGTTTAGTGCGAGCATAAAACACCGGATTGGTACTTAAGTAAATTGCCCTAATGTTGTCACAAGAAAGAGAAGCTTGAAAGAGTGGATAGCCAAGTTCTTGAAGTAAACCACGAAGCCAAATTCATTCAGAGGTGACATTAGTAATAGCTTTGTACTCACTCTTAGTGGAGGAATGAGCAATTGTTAGTTGCTTTTTTACTTTAAAGAAGAACTAAGGTAGATAGCATAGCTAAAGGTAGACCGCCTGTCATCTGGGTCCCCTCCCTAATCACTGTCGGTATAACAGCGTAGGGTAGGAGATGTGGAGGCTAAATAGAAAAACCCAAAATGCTTTGTGCCTTGAATATAATGTAAAAGTCGTTTAAGAGCCTTCTAATGGGCATCGGTAGGATGATGCATAAATTGACAGAGCTAGTTAACATTGTATGCTATGTCTAGGTGGGTAATGGTTACATATTGAAGTGCCCTACTATTTGTCTGTATGTGTCTCCTCTGGGTAGTGGTGTGCCCACCATTTTTTATAAAGATGAGGAAGATTGCAATGGTGTAGAACAAGGATTGCAATCAGCCATGCCATGTTTATGTAGAAGATCAATAAGATGTTGACCTTATGTAAGAAAGGTGCCATCAGGCTGGTGTCTTAATACCAAGCAGAGAAATTAGTACAAAGAGCCCAAGTTACAGATTAAAAATTCTTGTTGCAGAGACTTGATGAGAGACTAAACAAGTTTAGCATATGAACCTATAATAACAATATCATCCACATATAATAAGAGAAAAATAAAGTTATTGTCATGCTTGAGAATAAAGAGAGAACTATCGGCCTTAGAAGAGACAAAATTTAACAAGTGAAGACATGTGGTGAGGTGAAAAAACCAAGCTTGTGAAGCTTGTTTGAGTCCATAAAGGGACTTGTTTAATTTACATACATGGTGTGGATGAGTGGAGTCAATATAACATGAAGGTTGTGACATATAGAGGTCCTCTTCAATATGACCATGTAAAAATGCATTAGAGACATCAAGTTGTATCATGGGCCAGTGCTTTATAGTAGTAAGAGCAATGATGACATGAATGGTGGTTGCTTTGATGACCGGGTTGAAGGTCTCTTTGTAATCAACACCAGAAAGTTATGTAAATCCCTTTGCTACAAGGCGAGCTTTGTAGCGTTCAATGGTACCATCAGGTTTTTGTTTGATGCAAAAAATCCATTTTTGTGCAATAATGTTAGCATTTAAAGGAGGAGGAATAAATGTCCAAGTGTTGGTGGATCGCAAAGCACTGATTTCATCATCCATGGCCATTTGTCATTCTTTATATCAGATAGTATCCTTAAATAATAAAGGTTCATGTTACAAATAATTAATATTAGAGATTTGAGAAAGGGCGATATGGGCTTGGCATTTGGCTAATGTCCGAAGGCGTAATTACATTGGATGTGTACGGGAAGGTTGTGGTGTGGGTGGGGTTGAAGTTGAAGAGGGAAGGTTATATTTAGAGAGATCAACAAGAAGATTTAATCTCATAGAATTGGATGGAATTGGAGTAGGGCTGGTTTAGTGTATTATAAGAGAGGATTGCAGTAATAAAGATGATGGACAGGTTGTTAGAGAGGAGGCAGGATGTTGTTGTAGGTGGGCCTCGAACAAGGTAGGATTAGTGTGAGAGGATAAGGGTGATAAAGTTAGAGTGTTACTAAATGTTTGGTTAGGTAAAGATAAATTAAAAGGAAGAAACATACCTGTTTGGGTAACTAGAGTGATTGGAGCATGCAAGGTGAGCCACGGGTCTTGTGGTTGACATGAAGAAGAAGTAGAACTGGTAACTTTTACAAGCGAAAAAAGTTATTGATTAAAATGTGCATTTCAAGTAATGTAAATTTTGTCAATGTAAGGATCAAAACAATCAAAACCAGCATGATTAAAAGAATTGCCTAAATAAATACATTCTTTACTCCTAAAAGAAAATTTATGTTTATTATATAGCACAACCAAAAATTTTAGTGTCCACATGTTTTGGAGGTTTATGAAAGAGTTTTTGAAATGGTGAAACATTGTCTAAGATTGGAGCAGGTAATGCATTAATAGAGGTGATGGCTGTTAGAAAAGCATAAGTCTAAAACCTAAAGGGTACATGAGAATGAGCTAACAATGTTAAACCTATATCAACAGTATGGTGAATTTTACGTTCAGAAAGCTCATTCTTCTCATGAGTATAAGGACATGCAATTCGATGAATAATGCCATGAGTATTAAAATATTTATATAATTTAAAAATTCTCCTCCCCAATCGAAGTGAAAAGCTTTTATTTTAGTATTAAACTGATGATGAACATAGGATTCAAAATTAAGAAACACATAATAAACATCACTTTTGTTTTTGAGAAAATAAATCCAAGTGAACATGGTGAAATCATCAATAAATAAAATAAAATACCTAAACCATGATAACATATAACTAGAGAAGGACCCCAAACATCAGAATGGACAATCTGAAAAAGAGCATCAATGGTGTGCTCAACAGATGCAAAAGGTAACTTAGCTAATTTGCCTAAACAATAAAAAGAACAACTTGAATTTATTGAAGTAGAAACAGGTAAATTTGGATCTTGAATGATTTTGGAGACAGTGCGTTGGTGCGGATGTCCTAAGTGGGCATGCCAGTCTACAAGGGAGGTAGCTTCAGTGAGAAGAGCTTGTTTAGGTGGAATGGAGGAGGGTGGTGGCATCATATACAATCCATTGTCACTCCGGCAATGTAATAAGGTTGCCTTAGTGTGTTGTTCCTTAATGAAAAAATGGTTAGGCCAAAATTCAAAAAAGCAAGCATTATTAGTAGTGAATTTTTGAACAAAAAGTAATGATTTTTTAATATTTGGAACATGAAGCACATTTTTAAGAATGAAATCCTTATTAAAGTATGGCAAAGGATGAAGAGATGTACCAATGTTTACAATAGATAGAGACTTACCATTACTAATAACAATTTTATCAGTGCCTTCATATGGAGTGGGGTTGGAAATCATTTTAGAATCAAACGTCATGTGATGGGAATCTCCTGTGTCTAGGTACCACGGGTTATTGAGAACGCAACATAGGGAGTTTGTAAGGTGTCGAACATGGGAGTAGAAACTAGATTTGTGTTTGTCTCAAAATTTGCTTATGGAAATGATGCTTGATGGTGCGGTTCATATCTTTTGCGACACCTATCAGCCATATGATTATGATAGTCATATATTTGACATTGAGTTGGATTCCTACAAAATGGAGTGAATGGGCATTGATTGTTGATATAGGTCGAAGGAGAAGAGGCCGAGGTAGGTACCATTAAAGGACGCTAATGTGAAGAAGAGCCAAAAAATTGATGTTTTGCAAGGTTAGCAATCAGCTGTTCCTAAATATTTTTAATTAAAATTTCATGAGCCACCAATTGCCCATGTAATTCTTGAAAAATGACTAGTATGGGTCGCTAATTTAAAGCAGTGATAATACTATGGAATTCATAGCATAGATTGTGGTAGATAATGGCATTAAATTTTGCATTGGAGAGAGGACTGCCTGCTGTAGCTAGCTCATCAGTTAAGGATTTGGCCTTTTGTAGATACTGAGTGACTGTTAAAATATCTTTCTTTAATTCTTGAAGTTCAATGTGAATTTATAATTCGCAGTTTTGAGATACAGAGCCAAAAGCACTTTCTAGTGCTTGCAATGCTACAAAGGATGTGTTCATGCCAATAAGGCAATAACATAAGGGAAAACTTCTTCGAATAAAGAAGAAAAAATTCCATGAAAGCAAAAGTTGATCTTTTTGAAACCATTAGGTGTATGCAGGGTTAGGAGTTGGAGGAGTTGATGTATTTGTTGAAGGTATTGTAGGTGAAGGTGCGATTATGGAGCCATCAATGACACCATGTAGTTTATGATAGTTAAAGAGAGGTTGGAATTGAGTTTTCCTTGTGAGGTAATTTTGGGAGGTTAATTTGATTGAGAGAGTATGATTTGTGGTGGTAGACATAGGAAGAGAGGAGGAAGAAGTTGGAATAATTCGCCATGCTATCTTTAGAGCTCTGATACCATGTGAAGGTTTTGATTGTATTTCATATATTCATGAAAAGAGTATAAGATAAATATATATAGAACAATACAAGAATAACAAAACAAGAAGAGATAAATACAATAGTAATAGTAACAAACGTATAATAATAAGAGTAACAAACGTGAACTATCTTTTTATCTCAACAAACTCATTCTTAATATCAAACATTTTCTTATTCTGAAATAATTTTTTTAATAATAAAAAAAATAAGGAAAAATAAAAAAAACTTCTAATTAGGGATGACATGAAAAAACAGTGTTATTATATAATTTCTCCCTATTTAAGAGAGATTTTTTTTTATATATAAAGAAATTTTACACATTCTTACATATGTTGCATTACATTGCTATTAAACTAACATATTTGACCAAATGCAATTTAAAGAGAAGAAACCTTATGCCAGTGAAGAAATAGTTAAATGGTAACTCTTCAATGGTATCTTGAGGTGAAGGGTTCGATTTCTACCATCGTATATTTAAAAGAGAATGATTGTCTTCTGTTGTATGGTCCATTAATACTAAGGTCGTATGACCTCCTAATTTTTTTAAAAACAAAAAGAGAAAAAAATATCTACTCGTTACGGAATCTTAGGTGTCAAATTGTGGATTTCATATAGTAAAAAAAAGGGAGACATGCTAAAACCTTACAATGTTATCTTGAACTTTCTTTCTAGACCCTTATGCACATATGATAGGGAAATATGCTTGATATTAACGTAATTATTTATCAAGTTATTTTTTTTTAATAGATATGTCATATTACCTAAATATTGATAGAATATATAATATAAATAGCCCTTTCTTTTTTAATTAATAATAATAAAATTTAAATTCTGCATCTCATGATGACCTAAGCAAATAGTTACTACTTAGCTACTTTTTTTCATGACCCATCTTTTTATTTGATGTCAAAATATTTATTTTTATCATAATATTAAATGAAGAAAGACATATCAATAATTCTCTACTTAAAAAAAATTAAAACCCTTTATATCTTAAAAAAAGTTTAAACCCCAGACCTTTTTGACAGAGATTTTAAGACTTTTTCGTCAGATCTGAGTCTATGTTGGGGACCATATATAATTTAGGTATATTGAGTCAAATTAATTAAAATAATAATAATAATTAATTAAGTGGTAGGTTTTTTTTTTTCTTGAACAGAATTAAGTATATGTGGTAGGTCGAATCTTCCAGAGACCTAAAAACAAAGTCAAGTCAATCTTTACAACAGGCTCTCATCTTTTCATAATATTCTCTACAATTAAACAATTTAACGTGGCTGATTGGGTAGCAAAGGCCAATGAAAATTATTGCCCCCATAGTTGACTACAATATCTTTGTGTGCACAATACTCTCTACTTGTGCACTCCCCTACTCAGTTTTACTACATGCAATCTTTTATGTAAGTGAATTTTTGAAAGCTTTTTGAGCAAGTGTAATTTGTACACTAATAAAAATAGGTGCATAAATAAATAAGGTAGATTTTGCCAGATTTTTGCCTACAGTTTTTAATTTTTTTTTATAAAGGTTTAATGGAAAATGGGGAAAGAGTGAAGGGTGGGATTCGAATCCCATAACTCCAAGCATTTCTTAAGTGCCTTATGTCATTGCACTCCAAAGTGTTGACATTTTGGCATACAGTTTTCTTTTATGGTTTGATGAATGGTAAAATTAAGTGAAAATCATATGAATGTTTCATACTTAAATAATAAAAGTGTATGTATATATGTCAGTCAAAGAGTAGTTAAGTGGTAATTCTTCTCCAAAGGTATCAAGAGGTGTAGAGTTCAATTATTACCATTATCGATTTAAAAGAGGAGAGCTGCCCTATTGTCATTCATCAATATTAAGGTTATATGATCTCCCAATTTATAAAAAAAAATGTACATATATATATATATAACCGTTGAAAATAATATATTAGAATTTGGAAAAAAAATTCCAAAAAAGAAATAAATAATAATACCTAGCTATACATGTGATAACATTTTGGCATTGTTAAGAACAATTCAGAAAAAACCTTGTTGAATTACCCCATAACTAGAATTAGAATAATCTAAACAAACAATCACCATCTTACCCTGTCACCCAACTTATCAATTCTTAATTATTTTAAGTGGTGATGAAGCTCAAAAGTGTTGGCCGTCTAGCCAACAAGAAACATCCACGGATCCCCATGCACTATATTTATATATATAAACAAACACATGTACAACTCTAAGATTTTACGTGTATTTTTTCACATAACAGTCCAGAATAATATTCTAAATTGAAATAAGAATCTCACAAATCATAATAATGCAAGAAACAGTAAGGTTTTGCTTTTCTTTTTTCTTTTTTTCCTTTCTGAGCTTTGCATATTTACTGCTTTAATGGAGTCTTTTACTCTTTAGTCAAGACACGAGCATTGTTTGTGTCCATGTCGACACCATAGATGTGTGTGAGCTAGCATCTCTTACTCTTTGCTTGCTTTTGGATAATATTTCAACAAAGCATAAACATTGCTTGATCATACACTTGGCTAAATATCATTGACCGTACAGTCCACATCATCATCTCTCGACCCACGTGGTGCGTGAAACAGGAAAAAAAAGAACATGAAAGGCTACATCTTTGCATTAATGGTCGGTGTTATTTTAGAATAAAAACATCAAACATTAACATGTGTTGTTGTTGCTTGGTGCTTTTAAGTGCACCGACGTGTCCACCAATATTTTTAAGTGTAAAGAACAAATAATATAATCCAACAAGTAATTGTACACTTCATAATTCATCACATTTTTCCTGAATTTTATGAAAAAAAACATTGTAATTTGTCTTGTTAATGTTTCAAGCATAGTGGGTACTCGAAAGAACAGACATGAAACATGGTGGTGTTGGTGCTAGTTTTATACAGGCATGTAGGACTGAAGAAAAGATTTAAGTTGTTGCAATTTACGAGGTGAAAGTGTAGATATTTGCTTGGATTGAATGGTGGAATAATTTAAGTATAGTTGGGAGCTATCTGTACATATGGTAAACAATGATTCTTCGACGACATGCATGGATATTCATGGTACATTTAAATATATTTTATCTGTGCGTCAACTGAAGATGATTATACATACAGGACAATGGTGTAGAGGTGACCAACAATGGTGTGGCATCTGGTCTGAAATGTAACACAATAGTTCCAAAATGTCCAATTTCTTGAGGAATTCTAGGGATTTTGTTCAACATTGATTATTGTACTGAGTATCTATATGAACAAATCCAATATTCGGAATTGCTTTGTGTTCCATTCTTTTTGAATGAATTTTGTAAGGGATTGAAAATGCAAATGATGTTTTTTTTTTTTTTTTTGCCTATTAGAATATTTGCATTGTTTGATGAATTATTTTTCATGCAAATACCAAGATTTCTTTACACCACATTAGATGATATTAATTCTGAAGTATTTCTTCACCATATTAAATGAAATTAATACCACTCACGTTTCGTGGCTAGCTCACAACGCACTAATTCAAATAAAAGTATATCCTGCTTTAGCTACTTAATATATATTATTTAAGTGTAATGTTTTATATTCCTAGTTATAGATTATAATTTTTCAAGTTAAATATACTTATGGTATTCAAATTTCCACCATATTAAAATTTGGATTTATTTTCTTAGTTATCAAACTATTATTTATATATCACCTAGTTGAATTTTGATGATTTAACAACCCAAAAAATTATTTCAGAAAAATCTATCACATTTGAATTAATATAGAATTTTCTAGCAGTCACCGAACTTTAATTAAATTCATTTCAATTTGAATAATCAATTTCAATTAGTATTTTTCTAATACAAAATGTTCTATTTGAATTTCACGTATTAATGTTTTAAAGGAGATATGATGTACATGATAATTAGAGTAGAAATATTCTTTAAATATTTGTCACGTCATCGTGTTACCTTTAAAATATTGATATATAATTTTTAAATAATTTTTTATATTAAAAAAATATAAACTAAAATTAAATATCAAAATTGGAATAAAATTCAAGTTTGATGACTGGTTGTATTTAACCATGTATCAATTTATGTGAAGTGGAGGATGATGTGGTAGGTAGATATCGTATAGATATTCTTTTTCCAATCATAAAATCATGAAAATCCAACTAAAAGACTAACATGTGATACCTAATCTTTGTGGATTACTAACAACACTTAAATTCTAATTTTAAGGACTACAAGAAATTACAAATTCAAGAATCAAAATGGGCCGTTGTATTGAACATGAACTTTAATTTTTTTTAAAAGAAATAATAAAATTGAATATGAATTGTAATTTTTCTTTCTCATTCATGTTCTATATTGTAAGACCTAAACCTAAGTCAAGGTAGATCTTCAAATCTTCAAAGATATAGAGAAGAAGTATTGGCAATAACTTAAAGTACGTTCTCAATTTTAAGCCCCAACCCATTAATCAATTAGGTATAATGTATTGACCATACAACAAAAAAGACAGAGAAGACTCACAAAAGAAAAAGTAAGGGCATGTAAGAAGAAGAGAAGAATATATGAGTTTGGTGTCCATGAAAAAGACCTCTTAATCACATTTTCAGGTCAATTGAGTTGTGTTTGGAGTTGGTGGGTCGAGTTAACCCCAAAAATTGATTACAACACCTTATGGCGTGGGTGTGGGGTATACTATATAACATAAAAAATATGGCCAAATGTACAATTTCACCCATGAACTTTATTCAATTATTCTATGTCATCTCTCGAGTTTTATTTTGTTCAATTTTACCTCTTAATTTTTTTAACCTATTTAATATTTTTTGCATACTAAATAAATGTGTGTATTTAACTCGTACTGAGTTTGAATATGTGAAAAATAAAATTTAAGACGTGAAATCGGTAAAAAATAAAAATTATGTACATTAAATAGCTAAAAAATATAAATTTAGAGATAAAATTACACAAAATAAAAATTAAAAGGTAATATAAAATAATTGAGTAAAGTTTAAAATATATATATATATATATATATATATATATATAGTAGAGAGTTCTAACCTAACCATCTGATTTCCATGGCCTCAAATCAATAATAATAATATAAATAAATAAATATGAATGCGCGTGCAAAACTAAAGTTTATCATGTCGGCCCTGGTGTATTGGCCCACTTGTGTTAGTAGCTGCAGCTGCTGCTGGCTGGTCATCAGGTGGTGGAAAAGGAACCAGGAAAAAGATATTTTCGTTTATGATATGATATATGATTTGAGAGGTGAAATTTAATCATTTGAACACAAATTTCATGGTTTGAATGCGTGTATATATATATTTCTTTTGCAGCAAGTAATCATGAAAATTGGGAATTTTTATTTGTTGGGTACAGCCGATACCCAGTTAGAAAAAAGAAAAAAACAGCTACTTTATTTTTTTTATTTATTTTAACAAATTGCGACTGGCTATAATATAGATTAAATTATCAGTCTTTTTTTCCTTTTATTTTTGTTCTCCTCCATTTTATATGTAAACTTTGAAATTGACATATTTCTTTTTGAACTTCTCCACTTTTTTTATCTCAATATTTTTTCACATTTATCTTTTGAAAACAAATTCATTACAAAAATTAATAAAATTTACAACATTAATAAATAAAGGAATTCGAATTCAAAATTTTATTATACATAAATTTTAAATGATAAGGCTAAATGCAACAACTAATTACTTGTTACATTTTTACTAATTAAAGTGAATAATTTAATTTTTTTTAGATAAATCTTTTTCATTGTACTAAAAAAATAAATCCCACAGCTGTCGATTTAAAAGGAGGAGAATTATCTTCTATCATGCAGATCATCGATGCTTAGGTTAAAATACCTTCCTATTAATAAAAAAAAAAAAACAAATTCTACACTTTGTAAGCTTGGCAAAAATGAAACCAACCTTATAGAGCTTCAAATTATAGTACGCAATGACATATGAGTTGGTTTTTTTTTTTTTGTTAATTTTCTTAAATAGTAGCTAAACAAACTCTGAGCTGATGTAAAATCAAAATAAGCCATAAAATGAATTTAAATAAACTACATTAATGGTTTTATTTTTCTACGTGTTCATTGAATATGGAGGTAGTGTACGTGGGCTGATTGAAGAGAGTAAAAACAAAGAAAAAAGAAAACAAATTAAATGTCAAAGTAATTGGATTGATGCAATATAAGATGTAGAGTCACCCCTCACCCATCAAAGTATCAATAAATTGTTTGCCCAAATGAAGAAATACCATGAATCTTGCCATTATAAGGTCTCATTCATGGATGATAATTTTTTTTTCTTTTTTGCAAATTGCCGACATCATTGTTAGGGTTTTTTGTGAAATGGGGATCACAAGCTAAACATAACAAATGTTAGAACATGGAGAAATTTATCTTTTTTTTTTTCCTGTTTTTATATTAAGAAAAAAAGTTAATTAACAATTAAGCTGTAAAAATTCACAAATTTTAAATATAAATAGTTAATATATCCCCATATTTTATAAAATTAATAAATATTGAAATTATATTAATGTAATTCAAATTAAAATTTTGAGTTATATTTTTATTTGTTATTTGAACTCTTACTTGGAATGCAAATTTTATTCACATCTTGAACGTAATTAAACATATGACTAAACGTACCAATAATTTGACAAACAATGACTCAACTGTGTTGGGCAACATGTGGGATGTTTTTGAGCTAATGACTTTATACATGAAGCCACCAATTATAATTAATTTTGACTTGATGTTGTATTGGTCAAATAAATTTGACATTATATGGCGAAGCTTAATTACAATACAACAATTATTTGGCATGCAAACATGTGACTTCCAAAGTATTGATCAATCACAGTTTTTAACATTTTTTTCTTAGAGTTTCATTATTGAGACCGGCCGACATCTTTTGTTGAAAAATAAGGCGGAAATATTGGCTGATATGCGAGTCTCAATTCATTTGTCTGCTTAGTAAGGATCAAGAGCATGTTTCACACTTGCATTCATGCTTTTATAAATATTTCTTTGTTTTATTGTTATTATTTATTTTTTTAAAAAAAACCTTCATTCATTGAAAAATAAAAATAATAGTACAATTAAAAATATCAAAATAAAATTTTATTCAAATGGTGAAATTTATTGTTACTATTTTTCAATTACGTTGATAAAATTATTTTGTAATTTGGCTATTCATACATTATACTCAATGATTTTATTTGGTTATAAGTTAATTCTATAGTTTTATAATCCGATTATAGAAATATCAGTAAAAATTTTATGATGCAAACTGTATAAAAAAAATCAAAATCCTAGATCAGAAAAATCCTATTAATTAATGTCATTAAAAATTTTATGAATATTCAAAAATTTCACTAAAAAATAAACAGGTCAAAATGTAAAGAAAATAGATTTAAAGAGAGTAATAAGACCACTTATGATGTAACCGGTGGCCAATACGGAAAGAATCAAAAGTCTTTGATAAAAACCAAGAATCAAAAGAAAAACAAAAGAGTAAAGAGGTGGCACAATCCAAATCAAAATTTATTTCTTTGCTTTATAAACCACATAAAATGAATGATTTTAAATGAAGTAGATTATTAACTTTTCAGAAATTCTATATATATATATATATATATATATAATTATGAGTCCTAAAATTATTAAGTAAAAAATTTGATGAGTGTCTACCTTCATATTTAAGTATTCATTTAAAAAGCTAATGTGTTAAACTATTAAAAATAAAATATTTTAATAGTTATTTAATATTATTTTTTAACTAAAACACTATTATACAGATAAACTCTAAAATTATGTATATATTATGTATTTTTCTACCTTAAATCATTTAAAATATTTTTTTTAAAACTATTAAAAAATTATAGTAATTATTTAATATTATTTTTAACTAAAACACTAGTATACATACTTCAATACTAATTTAATAATTTCTTATTTCAAAAAAACTAATTTAATAATTCTAAAATAAATCTTATAATAACTAAAAAATTATGGCAACAAAAATTAAAGAAAATAAAATTAATGTAATTTATTTTATTTTTAATTTATTTAGTTATTATTTCATTAAAATTATTTATATTATTTTATTTTATAGTTCCCGCATCGCGCAGATTCACGACTAATTCTTATCTAAAAAAGGATAAAGACAATTTTAGTATTTTAACTTTTTTTATAACAATTAAGTGTGTGAACCTGTAAAAAAATAACAATAAAGTGTATATAACAAGTCACCAACAAATTGTCATTCAAAAATACATTATTTCAGAACTAAAAGACTTGATTACCTCTAAACTTAAATAATAATAACAATAATAATAATAATAATAATAATATTATTATTATTATTATTATTATATGAATTAACTTTTTTCAATAAGGAGGAGCTTTATAAGTATGGTGATTTGATTGTGGTTGCGGTGAATGTTTTTGTTGGTTTGGAAACGATTAGTTGATGTTAAGCGATTTAGTTTAGGAAAAGGGATGGCTGGAAAAGAACATAATGGAGGCAGTCAATCAATATGGATTGATCCTAAATCTGAGTCAAATCCAATATAGCCCTAAAAAAACCTATGGATACCAGTTGAGGTTTTTTTTTTTTAAAAAAAAATAATAAGAAGATATTGATTTTATTAAAAATAATCCTTGAGGGTAAAAATCACCTGGAACAAATTCAGGTGATGAAAACCACTCCATGGAACTAAGGCTATGTTTGGTTCTTGGAATGAAATTGTAATTTTTAAATAATAGAATATGTATTCCTAAAATAACTATTCTTAGATAATTACTATTTCATGTTTTGGTTCATGATCTAAAATTACTATTCTATTTCTATTCCATACTTTGAGGGATAAGTAAATTTAAACATAAATAACATTGATACCCTTATTAATGAATTTCATTATTATTTTTTTGCGAATAGTATCAAAATTAAATAGTCATACAATTTTAGCATGTTTTACATAAAAAATTTAAACATATAATATATAAAAAAATTAGCACATATATTTTATTTCTCTAAAATTATATAAATGCATAACAAATAAATAATATTTTAAAATTTTTTAATCATAAAAAAACTAACATATAAAATAAATAAATTCTATATAATTTATGGTTGTCAAACCTGAGTTAAATTAAATTACAAGTAAAAATATTGAAAATCTAAATTAAATTATTTTTAAAAAAAGAGAAAGCAAGAACATGAATATAAAGAGAGTTTAAACATAAAGAGAGGGGTAAAAGTGCAAATGGTCTATTATAGGGGATAAAGAATACCTATTCTTTAGTTTTGGGCAGAATGACTATTCTTCAAAATTACAGAATTGTTATTCTATAAAATTGGTATTCCATAACAAAATTTGAATCAAAGTAAAGAATAGCTAATCCTTATACAATAGTTATTCCATTCTTGGTCTATTCCACTAACTAAACATGGCCTAATACATTGAATAAAGGGAAAAGGTACAAAAATACCCCTAACGTTGTGCCTTTATCTTATATCCGCCACTAACATTTTTCAAGGTGCAAATACATCCTTATCATTTTGAAAATCATATATTTAAGCCTCTCTTTCAAATAGCGTTAATTCTCACCATAGTGTGGTCCACTTTTAATAACTTGCAAAAAAATTTATTATGTAATAAGAAAATATTACACTTTCCCCCCTAACTTTTGTAATAAGGAACAAATTTACCCCAAAAGAAAATTTAAAAAAATATTATGTAATATTTAAGAAAATATTATATAAATTCATTCCACACTATTTCAAAAAAAATTAGGAATATTTAAAGAAACTAAACTCATCTCATCCTATATAAAATTTTACTTTATTAATCACTCCAAAAATAATAAATAAATAAATATTTATTTATTTATTTATCCATCTCATCCTAATTCTTTAAAAATATTTATTAATCTTTATTTTGAGAGTGAATAAAAAGGAAAAATTTATAGAGAATGAAATGAATTTTCTATTTAAATATTTTTAAATTTTTTAAATGGGACAAAATTTTAGAAAAAAATTCATAAAAAAATTAGATGTCTTAGCATTACTAGATTTCATGAATATAACAGCTAGGATGTGGCACATGCAAAACATGATTCAAATGAAAAGGAGAACCAACGTGAGAAATGGGCAAACCTTGACCATTTGCTACCTGAATTTGATCGGTGCTGGGATAGTCATTGGTGAGTAACAATAAGGATAAATCGGGTGTCATATAGTGAGTGGGATCCATATCTGGATACCAGGTAGATGGAGATTCAAGGAAAGAATGTCTTGGATTATTGGAAAAGGGATGATAAGTGGAGGCAAGATAAGAAACTTGGTTTGCTTGGGACGGGCTAAAGAAATTATGGTTGGTGGATCGTTGATACCGACGTTTGCACATGTCTACTGTATGGTTACGAAGACCACAGAGTTGACATTGTGGTTTGCACTGGAAAGTTGTGGGATTGGTGTTATTGGGACTGGATCGAGGAGGCTGGAATGAGCATGAGGGCTACAACTGATTTGGATGAAAAGACTGTGTTGAAGTATAAGTGGTAATGGCGATATTTTCTTGAGGAAGAGCATGAATACTATGTAGCAAGATTTCATGGGCAACTAAGTGGTCGTGCAGTTTATGAAATGGTATAGGCTCTTAACGAAGATTGACTACTGTGATTATTGGATGGAATTCACTATTGTTGAACCTTGAGGGGTAAAATAGTCTTTTTTAATGATTACAATTAATTAAGTAAAATTATATTTAATCATTATGCCTAAGTGTTTATATTCAGGTTATATAAACTTGCACAAGTCAAGGAATGAAAAACTAGTATTTTGATTTTATTAAGTATGCACACTTATCATGAGTGGTGACAGACTCATCATCAATGATGACAGAGATGAAATCGAAGATCAAATCTTTCATCAAAAATCCAAAGTCAAAATTGGTCAAATATGATATAAATCTTCATTATTAATGGTCACAAGCAAATCCCAATCATTGGAAAAAATTACAAAAATCCAAAAGGCATTTTTCACAAAAAATGCAAAGCCTTTCATCACCAATGTCATCACCAGTGATCATGAAAGCGTACGATTTTTTGAAGTTGTATCTTGGCGCCCAGACTGTCATGACTAATGACGATGTATCATCAATCATGACAAGCGTGCAAAGGACTTTTATTTTGGTGGTTCAAATGACTCTAATTGCATTAAATGCACCTTCAACAGTTCTTTTTCTCTATGAGGATATAAATAAAACTCAGAAATCAGCTAGAGATAAAAATGAAGTTGAGCAAACATATTTAGAGGAATTTTAAGCAATTAATCTTAAATTGATTCTTCAACCACCCAAGTTCTCAATATTTAATTCTTGTAATTTCTTTCTATCTCTAGAGTGTTCTTGAGTGTGGGTTAGTGAGTGTTTATTACCTTTATTCAATAGCTCAATAGTGAGATTGAGTGAGCTGGGTTAGGGTTTTAAATACTTGTAAGCTAAGAGGATTGTTCTTAGCATTTAGGTTAGAGTGTGAGCCTTGGGAAAGCACTTGGGTTTAAGTGTGAACCTTGTAAAAACACTTGGGAGGATTGGCTTAAGCTTGAAAAGGTTTAATCTATACCTTGAAGTAGATTGATAGTGGATTTAAACTCTCAATAAGTGGTTGAGGAGAGGATGTAGGTTTTAAGGGCAACCTTTATAAATCCTTAGTATTTTTATTGCTCTTCCTCTTCACTTAATTCATCTCTTATTCTATTTTTAGTTTGCTCTTGGGTGTGAAATCAAAATTGCCCATATTGTTTAAAAAGCTAATTCACCCCCCCCCCCTTTTGGCACTTGTGAAATTACAACTACTAATGTTGCGGTAGATGATGACATTAAATTCAGCTTGACTAAGAGATCAACCTGCAGCATGAAGTTCATAGGTAAAACTTTTAGCATGTCATGTTGGAGATATTGGGAAACTGGCATGTCATTGTGTTTTAATTCTTGGAGATTGATATGTAATTGTAGTTGGCAATTTTGGGAGACTAATCCAAATGCTTGACTGAGAACATTCCAAACTTGGAAAGAGAAGGTTAGGCCAACACCGTATGAATACACTTCTTCCGATAATGAAGATAAAAGCCATGTCATTAGTAATTAGTCTTTTATAATCTAGGATTGAAACTCTAGATTGGGAAATGATTCATTTGTATTAGAGGGGTTAGGGATTTTTTTATGGAGGTGGTTTAGTGCCTTCAACAAATCCCATAAAGATCTTGGTAATTTAAAAGAGGTAGAGATTGAGTTTTCCAAGCAAGATAATTCTTGGAGGTGAGCTTAATGGAGAAGGTGTGAAGTGTAAAAGATGAAGAAGAAGAAACTAAAGGTACTTCAGAGTTTGAAGCTGCGGTTGAGGTTGCAATGGCACATGTATTATTTGCCATTGTAAAGCTCTAATACCATGTAAACTTTGGTTTTAGAGCTGTATAGTTCTTGTATATATTATTGATTAAAACAGAGATTACAAGTGTATATATATACATATAGATGCTTGGCTATAACTATAGGATAATTAAAAAATGAGAGAAGTTACAATTAGTTACAAAGAGCTTATCATTGATGATGTTTATCGGCTGATACTTGGATCACATTTCAATTTTAGGATTTTTGGCTACAATTTAAAGTGATGATGTAGTTTGGATGGATGCAATCTCAATTTCACTACAAGTTTTAGTTTACAATTGTTGTTGGAGTTCATTTCTGCTCTTTATATTTTATCTGGTTCTATTTATGTTTTTGCTAGCCTCATCTTAAACTATTTTGGTTGCTTCTCATGGTGTTCCCATCATGTTTTCTGTTTGTGTTTTTGTTTAGCTATTATTCCTCTTTTTCAAGTTCTCATTTTTGGTTAGGTTGTGTTTCTTTTCATCTTGTATCTTAGTTTAGGCAGGGTTTGTCATCACTTGGTTCTTTGCCAAGTGGGTTTTCCCCGGTAAAATAATCTATGTAGAAAAAAAATCTTGGAGATGTGCAAGTCTAACCAAGTAATAATGGGTTTTCCTAAAAAAAAAAAAAGAAAAACCATTATGTGGTCCTCAAATTTATGTAGTTTGTTTCATTGAGCCCCTATATATTTATTGCATTTTAAAAGACCCTTAAATATTTATTTGATACAATATTGAACCCTTCTTTAACAAAAAAGAAAAGAAAAGAAAAGTAGAATTGATGTTTAAGGGTTTGATGTTGTATCAAATAAATGTTTAAGGATTTGATATTATATCAAATAAATATTTAAGGGTTTGATGTGTATCAAATAAATATTTAAGGGTTTTTCAAAACACAATAAATGTAAATGTATAGGAGCTCAATAAAACAAACTATGAAAGTTTGAGGGCTACATAATAATTTTTTTTTAAAAAAAAAGCTTTTCAGGAAATGAAAACTTCATCAATCATCAAAAGTGTTTTAAAAAAAACGCCATGGTACTTTTGTAGTTTAAGTATGGGAACATTTTGTAAGATTATAACACGACCAACAGATAAAGTACGCAATAGGAAATAGTTTTTCCCTTTAAATTGACAGTGACATAAATCAAATTCTACATCTCATAATGTCCTTGAAGAGAAGTTACCATTTGACTACTCTTTCGATGGCTGTTAAATTTCTTATTTAAGAATTTGTCAACACTATATGATAAAACACATTATGTCATTATTTGGATAATGCCTTAGCATGCATAAATTTATATATAGTTGATATGAAAACATCTAATAATATATTTGAAAAAGAAAAGTTAAGTTGTAAAATTAAAATCTACTATTAATGGTCTTATAAATTTTTTTAAAAAAATAATTACTTTATTTATAATTTATTAATTTTTAAATAATTTAATCTCTGTATTAATAAATAAATAAATAAAAATACATAATATCACTCTCCAAAACCACGAATAAATCCTATAAATTCTCTTCTTTTATGAAGAATCTTACTTTCTTCTCTTTTTTTTCCCTTATTTTTTCCTAAACTTGATAATTAAATTATACCTAAGACTTATATGCTTCTATGAACTGCACGTTCTCTGTTGATGGATATGCTAAAGCATGCTCGATCGTACATGAAATTTTCATATCCTTAGGCCCAAATTAAATATATATACATTTTTTTTTCTTTTGACATATTCAGCCCAATATACAAATATTTACAAATAATTAAAGATTTAAAATGTGTGCAAAAAAAAAAATATCGAATATAACCTAATGAAATATTCCACCCTTAGCACAAAAACTCTTCTTTTCTCTTAACTTGTATTCTGTAGTCCTGACTCATGAGAGTTATTGCCACTCTTGTTTTCTTTATATTATCTGTTCATAATGTATTTTAGTCTCTTTTTCTATCTTGATATATTTTTTTTGTTATATATTTCTTTCGCATGTGATGGACATGTGTCATTGTTTATATAAATTCTTAAATTATAGTAAATTACATTCTAAAACTTGAAAAAAAAAAAATTATATAGATACATCAAAAAATTAAAATTGAAATTTGTGAAAAATCATTTATATATTACCCATTAAGAGCAAAAAAAAAATTAATACTTTTTTTGTTAATGTATTATACTTATATGAAAAGTTATATTTTTAAAATCATTCAAAAAAAAAAGTAATCTTATTGATAAAATATACTTAAAGTTGGATTTAAAGAAGAAAGTTAATTCGCATAATTTTGATATATTACATACGTGGAACATCTAAATTTGTGTAAACAGAAAATTAAAGTGAAATAAAATTGTAGCTAATTCTAGCAAGTTCAACTTGAGAAAAAAAAAAAGAACAAAAGAATATTGAAAATTGGACATAATAAAATCAACTCCACTACGGGTTTTGAGGTCACAAACCATCCATATATTGCAAGAAAAAAAAAACCATATATTAAAAATAAAAAGATTCCCACAACATTCAAAGATGAATACCCAAATCTTAGCCATCAGAATCCAACCCCTAACCGAAATAACTGCCACGCCGACATAACCATAATAAACTTTCGGTTACGTGTGGGCCCCAAAAGAAAGAGCAACTGTTTCGTGTCATTGCCACGTTTTATGATTAATTTCTGTGGACCCACCTTACCTTTGTGCTATTTGTGTGGGGCCATGTGCCATGTCAGCTTGATTAATGATCTGATATCACATTTGTGGGTCCCCATCCCTTTCTCTTTTTGGTGGCTCATCTCATCTTCTATTTGCACTTTGGCTCCTCTAATCTGCATATCCTCTTCGTTTCCCCTTTTCTATCTTTTCTTTACTTTGCTTTATATTTTATTTTACTTTGTTATCTCTTTTGGGTGGATGCAATAATTGATTGCCCCATTTCTTATGGATGCATACGAATGTATATTAAACTAATATATATTATTATATATACATACGAAAAATAAGATTATCAGTAACAGTCTGTTAAAAGAATATTTTTTATATAAATTTAACAGCATTAATTCTTTTTTAAATGTTAAAATTTTAAACAAAAGTATTAATTGTTTATGTAAATTATAGATGTAGAGAGAATTTATTGTGATGAGGAGAGTGCAATATGATTATGACCTTTTTGTCACTAGTTATAATTAGGAGTTGGATAATTAACAACTACATGAATGAATAGTTGAGGAAAATGAAAAGAAAGGAAATGATAATGCCTCCACTTATTGTTTGTCTAATATGTAGCAAAACAAAAAGAATTGCATAGTTAATGTAAAAGAAAATCGTGAATTTTGATAGGCATATTAGTAGCTTGAAGGATAAGTGTTAGACTATTAGCAATCACTTTTCCAAAATCCTTGAAAATGCTTATCTTTCATCTTTATTGACTAAAACCACAAGACGATGGATGAAGAGGATGTGGGCAAGTGTCGTAAGAGTATAGAGACAAAAACCCACAAGTCAGTTTGACTAGTTAATTTATTACAACAGTATAAACAGACAAGATAACTACCCATAACTACTGAACATGATTATGAGAATCATGGAATATTTTACTTTTCTTGTTTGCCTTTCTCTTGATTTTAGTTCACATTAATATAGCCAGCAATGTTGAATTAACCAAATATACTTTAGTTTTTTTGCCACGAGTCGCTTAATTACTTATGTAGATTGTGAACCTTCAGAAAATATTGTCTTATGTACATATATTCAGAGATGCTCGTGGTTTGATTTGGCAAATGCATGGACCAAATCCAAGTTGTTGAATCTATTTGCTTATCAAAAACTAAAAAAGGTGGTTGAATCTATTTGTAAAGATTGATATCCAACGTTACTATGTATTGTCATATTTTGGAATATTATAACAGAAAATGTAGAATAAAGGGCATAATTAAAAGGGCAGCCGACCCTTTTTTCTTTTTTTCTTTTTTTCTTTTTTTCTTTTTCCAATCTAAGATCTATGTTTCGGTTCAAGAACTATATCATATTAATTGTTATTATTATCTTGTAAATATAGAATATACCCTTCTCTAAGAACATACTTTATACGAGATCACACAAGGTTTATTGAATTTGATGATATAATATGAGGAAGTTGAAGAGTCTTTTCATGTATTTCGGTTGTTCAAATATTTAATTTATCACTTAAAAATTTTTAAAATTTTAATTGTAGTTTCATTAAAATTTGTTTTGCTTTTTTTTTTTTTTTTATTTGGCTAAAGGTTCGTCGGCATGCTGACTAGTACGTACATGATATGGATGATATGGATTACTGACATAATAAAATTGACTTGTGTAAGCACAAATCAGATGAAAAAAAAAAAAAAGCTAAAACAGAATTTAACGAGATCAAATTCAAAATTTGGGAGTTTCACGACAAATTGAATATTTAGAATAATGCTGAAATCCGGTTAAAATATGAGGACAATGAATGTAAATTACTCCATTATTTGCAGTTCATATGCCTATTTTTCTTTGATTATTGGTAAAAAATATCATTATCATAAAAAAATTCATAGACATATTATTATTTTTTTTCAAAAGTCTTATTTTAATATATTTTTTTATTGTGGTTGTCTTGATCTTTTTAGTGTATTATTTTACAATGCAACATAATTTCATCCTTATATGAAAATAGTTTATTAAAATATTATGAAGTACGACGATTGTCTTTTTTTTTTTTTAGAATCAACAATTGTATTTTTTAATTCATAAAATGAGTTTTTATTTAATTTTAAGAAATTATCTTCCATTATGTACCCTATAGTATTTAAAATATTTGGTCTTTCTAATAATAATAATAATAATAATAATAATAATAACTGTTTGAAAGGCGCCATATATTTATCATGTCGCTTCAGGTGAGCAAAAGCTGTTTATTAGTCCTCGCTGTTATTGTCATTTTTTTTTAACACTGCTGTTATTGTCATTTTGTTATGTTTAAACACCGCCAAAAAAAATGTATTCATTCATCGAAACACTATATTGCTAAACAATTGCTTTTTGGACAGTGATTATTATTATTATTATTACTATTATTATTATTATTATTATTGAAAGAATAAAAAAAATTAAAATTAAAAAAAAAAAGCATATCAAATAGCAAACGGAACCCAACCCTTAAAGTATGGATTTTTAGTGTTTGAGGGGATGGCTCGCTTTTCCTGTCTTCTCCCTTTCTTTTTCTTCTTTTTAAAATTTTTTAATTAATTATTTAGGGGATTTTGTTCTTTATAAAAAGCTATCATTAAAAAGTAGTTATTTTTTTTTTATCTTTTCTTTTTTTTATCATATTCATTCAATTATTAATGATGACTTTTATTAAAATTCTTCATCTTGAGTTCTTTTAACACATATTAATGAAAAAATATCTCACAAGTAAACCCACCCATAAGTGGGAGGTTAAACAAAGAGCAAGCCCATTGTTTAAAGAATGCATATGGATTTCACAAAATTAAATTAATCCGTTTTTACATATTAAAATATCAAACGCAATTAACTTATTTACTGTGTAAACAGTAAAAAATTAATATACTCAATTTATATATATATATATATATATCCCTTATCTCTTCTCAATTTCATCCATACACACATACATAAATCTAACTTAAGCATCTGAATTTTTGTGAGAGAAATTCCACAAATTCACTTAGCCCTTTGATGCTTGTGAGAAATTTCACTAGTTTACTTAACTCTTTGATGCTTGCAGTTTTGAAAGATACACAAACAAATGATCAATAGACAAACTTTATTAAGAAAAAGAAAAAAAAGTTTTATATAGACTACATTTATAAGTCAACTTGTGCATGATCTTGTTAAAAATATATAAATAAACTACGTATTGAGTACATAATATATACAAGCATTCTTAAAAATCTAAAGTATTTAAGGCTGAGCCCATTTACAATATATACAAAACGATTAAAATATTCATGAGCCTCTACATAAAAATCCTAGCAGCATATAAAGTTTCCAAAAAATACACTAAAGCTACTCTAATGTATCAAAACTTTGAACATCACTAAGCAATATTGAAAACTTAACAATATTTCCAAAAAATTGAAGAAATATATGTATCAATTATGAACGTTATGCATGAAATATCCAAAAAGAAGGCAGGAGTATGCCTGCAGTCTACACGAACAAAAAATAGGCAAACTTTGTTTTTCAAGTTCACCAAAAAATTCCTGCAAAGCAAAATGAAATAGGCAAACTTAAACTCAACAGATGAAATTGAATAAAAGAAATTCAAAAACAAAAAACTTAAACTCATTTTTTTTTTTTTTGCTTCCACTAATTCCACTCTCCAATTTCTGCTACTTAAATCGAGCTTTAACACCGACATGGATTTCAAACTTGATTGTACATCAGTTGAAGAAACAGATTGGCTTCCACTAGTTAAGACATTTGAGGGAAAGAAAGATTCATTTGTAGACCTATAATCTTCAAATAATTCTTAAAGGGCAGCTTTAACGTTCTTGAATAAATTTTCACCCATTGATTCTCCATAAATACCGGTTAATGAAAATTCAAGACACTCTAATTTGTCCCTTTGATCTAGAATATTTGAAATGAAAATCAGGTATTTCATTTTCTCTGGATCTCTCCAATACTTATTAAATTTGTTTTTCATACTAAGTCTTATGGACCTTACATATAGATCATCAGCATTCTTTCAATCAGTCAATATATAAAACATATCAACAATTTCAAAGAAAAGGTATTTGTAGTCAAATACTGAGAACTATATATTCTTAGCATCATATGATAAATATGTTCTGAGAATTAAACCAAATTCTTAGCACATTGCCAATTAGAGTAGTCGGGGACATTATCATCTAAGTCTGCCCTTAAAACTGAATCATTTTCTTCATACTTTTCAAAAGATTTTTCATATTCATATGCAGTTTTTAACATTAAATAGGTGGAATTCCACCTTATTAGCACATCAAGACAAAGACCTGTCTTAGGCTCAATACCAATCAAGGCAGAAAAATTCTTTAAATTGTCTTAATCTAGATGGTGATTCCTGATGTATTTAACAACATCTCTCACCTTTATAATAGATGTATTTAAATCCTTTAACCCCTCATAAACAACTAAGTTTAGAATGTGAACTACACATCTCATATGTACATATTTAGCTCTCGCCCCAACTCATTAATTTTTTCTTAAAAAGGGCATGGTAGTTTCATTAGATGTAGTATTATCAAGGGTGACAATGAACATATTTGTCATCCCCCATTCAAGTAAAGAGTTTTCAAGTGCTTTGGCAATGTTTTCACCCCTATGTGAACTAATAGGCATCAATGCAATTATATTCTTATGCAGTTTCCACTTGTTATCATTGAAATGAGCAGCTATGCATGTATAGTTGATCCTTTGGATCAATGTCCATGAATTTGTGGTAAGCATGACTATTTGATAGTTGGTTTTGTAAATGTTTTTCAATTTAAGTCTCTCTTTAACATAGATGTTGAAGATACCTCTAGTGACAGTTCATTTAGATGGCATTTTAAAATGAGGGCATCAACATTCATGAAATTCCTAACCCCTCCCCTTTAATAAATCTTATAGGCAACTCATCAAAAGCAATCGGTACAACAATTAAATCATGGTTAAATTTTCAGATGCAACCTCAGGTTCAGAGACATTAGAACTAAGTTAAAAGGTGAGAAGTTTTTGTCGTGTGGCCTTATCATGAGGATTTTTAATGCATGTAAGAATATGGTTCCTAAGGGATGAAGTGTCATATTTTTTAGTTTCAAAACCAATTATCATTGCACAATATATGCATTTTGCTTTTACCACTATATCATCCTCCTTTATTTGCTTGAAATGATCCCAAACTAGTGATCTGGTTTCAATCTCCTCCTTTTTTTTTTTTGGTCTTGGTCCCATGAGTAGTAGGCTGCTGTGACGAAGCAACAGACTACTGTTGAGCATTAGCAATAGACTACTCCTGAGAATTTTGATTGGCTTCCACCTCATTAATCAAAGTGATAAGTTCACCAGTAGTAGTTGTACTGTCACTGACATCACCTAGAGTGTCCATCTGTACATCAACAAAGAAACATAACAAATCAATGAACATATTCAGGACCCACCATAACACAATAATTAAAAGTAATATTAATGTGAAACATAAAAGATAATACAAAATTTTAAAAATAACATGCAAAATAAATTCATTTCATTTATTTAAATTTAAGTAAAATTAAATTTATTTTTTAAAGCATTCAGTCATTCATAACCAATAAATTCATTTAATTTTTTTAAATTTAAATAAAATTAAGTTAATTTTTAAAGAACCCATAAACAATAAATTCATTTAATTAATTTATATTTAAATAAAATAAAATTATTTTTTTTTTAAAAACCATAGCATAACCAATAATTTTTTTTTGAAAAAGTTATATTTAAGTAAAATTAAATTAATTTTCTCCTATATAAATACACAATCAGATCCACAGATCCATAAAAAAATATAATAATAAGGTAAAATTACAAATTATACCAAGAACTAAAGGGTGACAAAAAAAAAAAAACACATATCAAAAGCTTCCACCATTTTCAAATAGGTGAATTAGGGCTTCCACCTTATAAATCTGCAATTAAGACATATAACTCACATATATCAAAATGAATATAGTAAACATAAAACCCACATGCAGCCAGACCCAAAACTATCATCATATTAAATGTATTAAACTATGAGATAACTCTTGAATCTAATATTTCTATAGCCCCTTAATGTTCTTTATATGAAATAATGATAATATTAGAAAAAGTCAAGAACGATGAACAAGAAGGAGTAGGAGACTGAAACTAGTATTGTCTGGGACAAATATTCAATAATTAAAGAATGGAGAGAGTGTAGAATAGAGTGGAGATTATCAGATTTAGTGTTAGAGTGAAGGGATTTAGGGTTAGAATGAATGGATTTGGGTGAGACATAAAGGAGAGGAGAGGAGAGGGCGAGGCAAAAGGCAGCTATAAGAAGGGAAAGTTGATTTGGGGTTGTGAAACAAAGAATAGGATGCTTATATAGGTAGGTTTAATTAAGTATTGAAACGATATATATATATATATATATATATATATCAGAAGTTAGGGTAGAAATATGTTTCCCCTGAACCGCAAATTGACATACACTCACTCTTTTGGTTGAACCAATGCTCACCCATCAAAAAAATCGAACCAAAGCAATTAATTGGTTTGGGTCAGCTCGGGTTCACGGGTACAAGCAGATTATGCTCAACCCCATCCAAGTCAAATTGAATTAATTAGAACCTTATAAAATTTAGATACCGATGGTTCAAATTAAAAATAATAATCATCATATTGTTAGCACTTGGTTTGATTGTACTCAAGAGCAAAGACCCAATGATGAAAATGCAACAAAATGAGTCTGATAGTGTAAAGCCCAATTTCCTTCTCCCTTAGTGAGCTAGTGACTCAAAAAAAGGCTTCAGCTGACCTTAATAAGGCGGCACCTTAGTTCACTAAGGTTGAGCTCTTGTCACTAAGGTAGTGCCTTAGCACTAAGGCAACAACTTAGTGACATAGATATGTTTTTTAATAACAGAAAAATGGACTACGTTGCAGAATTTTTTTCTCATCAACGTTCAAAAGTTGTTTGCGCGATCTCCCAAATGTAGGAAATCGTTGCTGATAATAAGGAATGTGGATCAGAATCAGGAAAGTTGGCTTTTAGTACTGGAGTAGAAAAATAAAAGGGGAAAATCAGAGAGAAAAAATGTTAAGCGAAAAATAGTGAATTGAATAGAAAAAAGAGGAAGAGGGAATTAAAATGAAAAATCAGAGAGAAAGAGGAGGATAACAAAGGTAAAATGAATGTTAAAAAAAGACCAGAGAGATCTCGAAAAAAGGAACTGAAAAATGTAGAGGAAAACTTTGAAAAAAAAAAAAGAGAAAAAGAGAGAGTGAGAAAAGGGAAATCATGGAAGAATTCAAAATGAACTTGGAATTTGCATTTGAAGTTAGGAAGAAACAAATTCAAAGGAGGTGAGAAGGAGAACCTATGAACAAGATAGACAACCAGAGGAGATTCGAAGCAATAGAAGTCGAAAAGGAGTAGAAAATCGGGATTGACAGAGAAAGAAGGTTAGTAGCTTTTACATTATTTAGAGGCTTACTATCAATAATAGGGAGCATGTCCGGTTTGATTCGAAGAATGCAATTCTTTGAAATTGCTCCAAAATATCGAAGATTTAAAAATTAAAGATAAGAAATTGCTCCAAATTTTCCGTTCGATTCAATTCAAAGATTAAAATTTTTATTTTAATTCAGTTCAGAGATTGGTTCTTCTCCAATTTAAAAAATAAATAAACATATATTTTAAATTAAACTATTAAACTACGAACCATTTCATAATTTTATCATAAAATAAAATGATTTTTATAGTTTTATTTATCATTATTTTTTATTATAAAAATTTTGTTAAACTTCTTATAAAATACTCTAATATACCATGCAATTATTATATTTTTATGAAAATTTATATAAATAATATTTATTGTAAAATAATAATAACAACACTATAACTATTAAAAAGGTACATTATATTACAATTTTACCATTGAAGGTGAATTTCAATTTTTCAACATAAATTATATTATAATATTCTAAAATATAATTTACTAATTTAATATTTATTTTTTGTAATTTAAAATTGTTTTTGATTGATGAGTGAATTTTTTTTATTTCGAATAATTAAAATGACATTATTTTAGATTACAGGTTAAATTAATAGGTCCAATATTAATAAATAGAACATATATATATATATATATATATAGTTCAATTTTTTATTCTTCAGTTCAATATAATTTGGATTGACTTAGGATGAATCTCGGTTCAAAAAATTCAAATTCACGGATCTCAGTTCGGAGAATTCAAATTCTCAGGACGGATGTCGGTTTGGAGAATTCAAATTCAATTTGAATCGATTCGGGATGGATCAAATTTTTGGGACAGTTTGGTTCAGAGAAAATCAAATGATTAATGAAAACTTTTATTTTGAGAGATTTTTAGTTCAATTTTATAGGACAGTTCAAATTCTCTAAGACCCATACTCAACCCTAATTGATAACTAAACCTTTCTAAGGGCCAAAGACATGGAGTTAAATCTTGCTATAAACCAAAAGGCCTATTCAAGCCTTCTGTTCTCTATAATTTCTTGAAAAAAAAATTGCAATATGAACGTTAAATAAGTGAATGTTATTAGCTTCATGTGATTGAATTCAAAACTGTGGTTATACGTAATTAGCTTATTTCAGAGAAGTTTTTAAAAGTTGACATTAAAGCGATGTTAGTTTGCCTTAGTGCCATTAATTTGCAATTTTGTTTTACAAAGCTTTGTGATGTATCTGTTGTTTGTGTTGTTAATTACATTAATTTGTAGCGTGTAAATTATTTTATATTTGAGGTTTAAATTGTATTGATAGTTTAAATTGCAATGGTTTTTATTTTATAAAGTTCGTTTTTTTATATTGCAGTTGTTTATTTTATCAGTACTTTTGTATTTTTCATTTTTAAGTTCATTTATTTTTAATTTTTTTTGAAAGTTTACTTCTTTTATTAAGCTTGTCATTTGTGCATTAGGTTAATTAAATTGATTTAGAATTAGGCTAATTAAAAATGTTGATATTAATTATTGTTTTTGCTTAAATTGAATTTTCTTCCTTTAATTTTTAACTAATTTTAATCTCAGCTTAGTTTTAATTTTTCCAAAAAATTGAAGTGTGGGTTTAAATTAAATTTTATTTTTCGTGTCTCATATTTAATTTAATGTTTCAATTTATTTTTTATATTATTTTTCTGTGAGTTGGCTTTATTATTTTCTTATAGATTTTTTTTAAAATTTTGGTAGACTAATTTATTTCTTTTTTTAGAGTTCAACAACCAAATATTATTAATTTAGTTAGCTTGATTTCTATTTCATTTTATTTTATTTGTGTGCGAATAAGGAATATACTCATTTCTCCTCCCTTCATTTTTTGCATGCATACTTTGTTTATTTTATTTATTTGTTGAATGAAAGAATGATTGTAATGCTATGAATGCGATGGATATTATTAAGCTGTTGAAAATTGGTTGATTAAAATATTAAACTAAATTGTAAAATTTAATAAATGTTTGGATAAATTTACATATTTGTATGAAATAAAGAAATAATTAAATAATTAAAAATAATAAAAAAAATAAAAAGCGAATGGAGTCCAACTATAAAGTTGGGTGAGTATTTTAAAAGTTCATATCCAGTTTTCAAATGTAATTTCTGACGGCGGCTATTGAACTCTCCATGAGATTCAATTATTTTAAAATGTACTCCAAATTTATCCAAGTGGTGATACTCATCTCCAATTTAGATCTATAACTCATGACCATATTTTTTAATAGGCTATAAACTCACATAGTACTATGATTGCAAATACTTGATTGTGCACTAAATCTCACCCTCTAACACATCAAAAAATCATTGGATGCCTCTATATATGTATATATAAGTTTCATATGCAGGACTTGATGAAAAAAAACAAAAGAAAAAAATTCTTATTATTTTTGGACTGATTCATGAATGGGGCAATGCCAAACTCTTGTGATATATATACTATAATCATTTCTTTTTGAATATTATCAGAACCCAAATTGGATTTGAACATGATCATCATCCCTTATTATTTTATTTTATTAATTATAGAAGATGATCATAATCTCTGATTTGCAGCCCCCAATTGAGTCCCAAAAAGGAAGAAAAAGAAAATTTGGCACTTATCCATCTTACCAGACACCATGAATTTTGTCCCAATGTGTTCATTTCTATATCATCATCACTAAAGTGATGTCATTGCAATTATCAAATCAGAAAATTAAAGCTTTATCAAAGAATTTGAAGGTCGGCAAATCAGTCCAAAAATCCATTCTTCAACTAAGTAGCAAACTAAGCTACAAACAAATTAAATTTAAATTACTATCATTCTATTATATTTAAAACTCTACTCTTTTATTTCATAAAAAAATATATCTTTTATTTAATCCAAATATTTTAATGTATTTTATTCAACTAAAAATATATTTTTTTATTTAATTAAAACAATCTATCATGTGTATTAAAAATATATATACTCTTAATAAAAAATAATTAATAAAATTATATATAATGAAATTTTAAGTGCTCACTTTTATAAATTATTTGATTAATTTATAATTTATTAAAATTATTTAATTATTTATTATAATATAATTAAAGTACGAATTGACAACTAATTAAATATAATTAGACATGTTCTAGCATTTCATATGAAAAATTATAATTAAAAATATATGTACTCTTAATAAAAAATAATGAAATAAAATTATATACAATAAATTTTTAAGTGCTTACTTTTATAAATTATTTTATTAATTTATAATTTATTAAAATTATTTAATTATTTAATTTTTTATTATAATATAATTACAGCTCAAATTGACATGTGCTAGCGTTTCATGTGAAAAATTATAATATCTTCATGTATTGCAATAAAATAAAAATCATATGAACATAATTTAATATTTTTTAGAGCATAGAAGAAAATAAGATATTTACTAACATAAATAAATAAATATTTGATTATGAAATTTGTAAGAAAATGAAAAAGATTAATTTGTGATTTCTTGTAAGAGATAGAAATTTGGTATTTGTAAAATTGAATAATTTGAAAGAGAATAAAAAACTGAATAAAATTTTTTTAAAAGTATATTACTCTTGCAAAATCAAAAATAAAAGGCACCATTTTTTATAAATATTTTTAGAAAGTATATGACTGTTGAAAAATTAAAAATAAAAGACATAACTTTTCTTACAGCATCTGTATGTATTGCAATAAGATATAATTTATATGAACATAATTTAAAAATTTTAGTGTAGAAGAAAATAAGAAATTTGTAAGAAAATGAAAAGATTAATATGTGATTTCTTGTAATAAATAGAAATTTGGTATTTATATATAAATTGAATAAATTGAAAAGAATTTAAATTAAAAGGGAATACAAAACTGAATATATTTTTTTTTTCTAAAATATATGATTCTTGAAAAATAAAAAATAAAAGACTGCATTTTTATAAATGTCTTTCTAAAATATATGACTATTGAAAAATTAAAAATAAAAGATATCAATATATATATATATATGTCAATTTCCATGATATGAAACAGCTAGAAGATGGCTTTGGTCCTTTGCCATGGATGTCGACATCATTCTTTCATTACATGTGTGTACATACATACATATTGTGATTTAATTTTTGTTTGGTAATATCTTAACTTTTTGGTTAATTATTTGCAACAGAATAACAAGAGTTGGTGAATTGATGTAATGGGGACATTCCTACAAAGGTCCAGGTCGATATGGTGGAATTCCACGTGCCCTACATCAATCTCCAATTTTTTTTTCTTTTAAAAATTCAACAAATATATTAATTTTACAAAAAAAAAATGAAAAATCCTCATTAAAAATCAAATCGTAGCCTTTTTTTTTTTTTTTTACTTTTCAAGAATTCTGAGTTAAAAATTAGAATGAAAATGAAATGTGTACGTGGGCGTGTATATATATTGTCTTATCCAGAATTTGAAGTGATTTGTAAAATCACATTGTTTGTCATGTTAGAATTTTAATATACACAGCCGACACAATTTTTATTTATAATAACTTTTATATTCTGATTTTCTAATTTTATTCCGATAAATATTTACATTGATAATTAATATAAATTCAATATAAAAATTGAGACTCATTATTCTTTTAAAAAATCATTGAAATAATTTTTTGAACACTATATGAGCAGCTTTGTGAATGGCGGTACAATTAGACGATTTAAAAGTGATAGTTATTAAAACTGCAAAATTGACGATTTAAAGTGATAATTAGTAAAATTGCAAAATTAAACAGTTATAATAACAAACTAAATAAATTGTAGTATGTGGCTAGATAATTATCCTTTTTTTTTATAAAATCACAATATTTTCAACCTTCTATAAATTTATACCAAAAATCTAACCTAATTTAATTAATTTTTTATAATTTTAGTATAATTACAATTTGATCAATATATGGCATCTAAGGTTAAGTAGCTAATCTCTATTTTTATGAATTTCACATTCACATTATTTAAATACTAATTATAATCATTAGTTAGACTTCAATCCCAATAATTTAAAAAAATATAAAAATGAGAATGAAAATTTTATTTAATTTATAAAAACTATATTCATATCTTTTTTACTTATTTTAAGTCTTTATATGAATGCGGGACTATAATAATAGATATCAATTAATTCACCTTAAGTGCCACATATATATTTTATTTATTAATTCATGATCAAATGACAATTGAGCTAAAATTATAAATAATATGTTAAATTGTACTAAAATAACAAATAATATGTCAAATTAGACTAATTTTGCCAAATTTTAAAATTTTGTATAAAGATGCAAAAGGTTCCAAAAGTTGTAATTTTTGATATCAATAAGCCTTTTTATATAATTATGCTAAAAAGAGAGAATGTATGAATAAAAATAAAAATTATTCAGCTCGCAAATAACAGTTTCACTTAAGATATATTTTGAGTTTAAATTTCAATACATGCAACCACATTAAATTAGTTGATACTTTTATGGTCCTATTTGTATTAAATCAAATTAATTATTCATTTTGTTCCTTTTTAATTGTTACTTTTGAGAAAATGTGAAATTTCATTTAATTATAACTTTTATACAATTAATAAAATGACAATTATTTTTTACCAATTTTACCTTTATTATTATCAATGTAAGGTAACTAATGCTCAACACAATTTCAAAGTCATTTGTGGATTTAATTTTTAGTCTTTTAAAAACTAAGGATATTTTAGTCTTTTGACTTATTTTTCTCTTAAAATTAAAATTAATTAATAATTTCTTAATTCAAGTGAAACTTTCAAAAATGATAATTAAAAATGAACGAAAGAAATATTATAACTCAGTAAATTTTAAATACGGGGGATTTAAAAAAAAATTATTTACTTATGATATTGTATTTTAGTGAAGTCATAAAGTTGGAATTATTGCTTCTACATTTTTCTATAAAATTATAAAATTATTGTTGTGTACTTTAAATGTTTGACAATTCGGTACAAGTGTTTCAAAAGCGTACATCACACTGATGAATAGATTATATTTTTGTCTTCAATGACTAGATCTTTTCTTTTCCCTTTTTTTTTGTTCCCTATTTTTCTTTTTGTATTGTAAACAAATTGACTTGTAGCTGATTCAATTATGAGTCAGTTATGCACAGTATAAGAAGTCTGTGTCCTTTGCTGGGCCGCATAATATTGAATTGTAAAATAATATAATGTTAATTGTTGGCTTTCATCTGTTAAATTCTCATGATTATTGTTGCACTTAATGTTCTGAAGTTTTTTTTTTCATATATATTACCCAATTATATATTTATAGATACATTAGGCCACACAGATAATTAGAAGAGCTAGGGTTTTATCTTCATGGAAGACACTTATTGGATTAATGTAAAAAAAAAGAAAATATTTTTAAAATAGTTTAAAAGTAAGCTATGATAAAAAAATCTAGCATTTTAATTTGAAAAAAAATCAAGATTCCAATTGCTTTGGAAAGCGCTTATACGATGAACTCTACTTTTATATTTTAAATATACATGCGTGTGTTCATACTATGATATGAAGTTTTTTTTTTTTTTTCACTTTTGTTTGAAGTTCGAGTCGTGAATTTATAAAAAAATAAAACTCTCTCAACACTTTTTTTTATCATACATAAATAAATATCGGCTGAAATCTATTAACATTCTAGTCCGCATAATATATTCATTCAGAAGGAAAGTGTTAGTATCTTAATATATCAACCAAAAGAGTTTAGTCCTTTGGTTTCGTTGTTTTTCCAGGTATTTTATGTTGGAATTGCTACTAACAACTAATTAGACAAACACGTCCTAAGATACATCAATTTATCACTTTTTGTTAATTATATAAAATATAAAATACTAATTTATTACAAAATAAACTAAAAATCAAAAAATAATAATTAAATTTGAAAGTGAACCTTCTTTACACTTCTCTCCATTGTTTGACTAATTGAATACCAATAATCATCGAAATCTGTTTCTCTACGTTTGTGACAATGAACATGCGACCAAACTCACATGGGGAAGAGATGCTACTTGCCACCCTTTTGATTTTTCAAAGTTCAAAGAACTTGTTCGATATATAATAAGAACATATGATACATAGAAGCTAGCTAGAATTCTATATTAGAATCTTTGTAGGACAAAAACATGGCATCAATTTATATATGTAAGTGATTTTTTAGGGTTTCAGTTTCACACATTTCCACAATTTTCTATTGATACGAATCCCATAAAAAAAATTACTTTTAAGATTCCATTATACCACCAAATGGTTGGAAAGTTCAAGTAAAATACTCTAAAGAAAACAATTAGAACCCAAAAAGAATGATATTTTAAAGGTCTCATGAGTCTATGTCCTCACAAAGTGCACTACTAGTCTTCTTTGAATGACCACTATTTACTACTCATTTATATATATATTCTCCAAGAATTTTTGTAGCCCACCCTCAAGAATCATTTCATTTAAAAGAATCTTTATAGCAACCCATCTTTGTGCATCGATATATGATTTACAATGTGTTGGCTTTCACTTCACCCTTTTCTAAAAACCAAAAAAATTCATCATGACAACATGCTAACGAATATGACTTTCATATTTGTTTTCCAAAATCATTTTATGTGTCAATTTTGCTCTCTAGTATTCTGCTTATTTCCTCCCTGGTTCACTGACTTTGGATGTATGCACAAGCCTACCACTTTTAAAATGATTTTAAAATCTTATATTGGAAATGTTGGGTTTCATGATTCAAAATGCAGCGGAAATTTAAAAATTTAATCACAAACCCAAATCAGGATCAATGTAATTCGATTAACCAATTGATTTAGGGTTTCCAAAAACTTTACCACATATGCAAGAAGAGGCAAGATTGCTGGAAGGGAGAGAGGGGGTTTACTCCGGTGACACCCTATCTCAAGCTTTTAGTTCTCTTTTATTGGATTGAGACGTCTCCAAATGATTACGTCCTCTACAAGTATCCACACGAATAACCTTTGATCAAAACAAATGTGTGCTAACATTTTTTTCTTGATTGTCTCACAACTCAAGAATTCTATGTTACGTTTTCTCAAAAGAGAGAAAAAAAAATTTAGGTGGCAGAATAAAAAATATGTGAAACCCTACAGAATATGTTATATTTATAGACTTCTCAATTAGGGTTTCACTTATCAAAACGAATTTTGATAATTTCTCACTTACCAAAATATTTTTGGTATATTCCACTTATTCCAATTCTTATTTTATTCAAATACCAAGTCAGAAATAGTTTCCTATTTGTTTAAGATAACTATTACCTTAAAAATATATATATATATATGTATATATATATATATACAAATTTATTTATCTATTTCCATAGAGTTCTATTGGGCTTGGTAAACCCATATTCATTTTGGATATGTTCTAAGTGTGTGATCTTGTAGGTTCATATGACGTTGGCAGTGAGCTTGAAATCCCAATTTAGGCCAATAAGTCATAAGTGGCCTCTAGTAAGACATTATTACTACCTAAGTCATGTGAAGATCGATAATCTGACATAACCTAATTTACAGTGAATATTGTAGTTCCTTTGTCACATGATACATTGATTGAGTATAAGGCATAGTTTCTGTCATCCTTATACAATTCAATCATATTATTTCTTGATTCCAAGTAGACTGAGAATGATAACTTTTTATCAAATTCACTTTAGTATGGCCATGCATTTTCTGTAGTCTATCTTATTAAAGGGCCCATAGATATCTTACTCAGATTAAATGATTGACAAATTCCTTCTCAATCACTCATATTCCTCACATAACTCATTTCATATCCAATAACAATCTATTTTATCATCATGTTAAAGATAATGTTAGAATGTGTCAAAATACAAAATAGTTATGTAAAAATCCATGGTGATTTTAAGGTCAAATGACTAAAACAATATTACTGTGATGAGAATTACTTATGATAATTATCTATATAGTATTCTTATAGTGGGTCAATCTAGTACATCATTTCTCAAACAAGTACCTATGAGTTGACTTAATATCTCATATTCATGATTAGTAAAATATAATCATCAGTCAACACCATACTAGCCTTAATTCATTATTATGACTAGAGATAATTTGAATAGAACTCAAATTTAATCTAAGGATTTTACTACCAAGTCATATACTTGAAGAGCTTAAGAAGAATTGACTATTCAAGTAATCATAACATAAAATGATAATAAAAATGCCTCTTTATTAATAAATTGATAAAGTCAAAATATAGTCATACATGATTAACCTAGTGCATATCAATAACAGGAAATGCTTCTAAATGGAGACCTACGTAGTCTGCCATATGAGGATCAACTGGGATAATAGGCTTGGTTAATTAATACCCAAGTTTATCTTTGTTTCAAGTTGGATCCTAATAACAATTTTTTAAAAATATTTGAACTTCTATTTTGATTTATCGACATATATTTTGATAAATTTTTGATGATGTATCACTGGATTTCAAATATTTTTTAAAATTTTCAAATAGAATTTCATGTCATAACATATGAATGAAATTTAATACCTTGAAACAAAAGACAAATTATTATTTTTACTTAATTTTTTCTTACAAAAATTGGATGGATTATATTATACTTGAAGGAAAAATTAATAAGCAAAGAACAAAAAAACTTACGGGGTTTCTCCTACCGCAAAAAATTTCCAAAAATCAAACACGTGTATCACTAGTTTTAAAAGGAATCACAAGGTTGGAAACCCTTCAATTAATCATAACCTAAATATCTTGTTTTTTACTCGTACATCAGAAACAAATGTTGGTCTATTATTATTATTATTATTTTCACGTATTGCAACTCCCTTTTTGGGAGTTGTTGATTTTCTGAGGTAGCTGCCAATGGCAATTACCACTTATTATTAATTAAAATAAATTTAATTAATTATATATATAATGGATTCAGGTTGACTCATTATGGGCGACCCGATTCATATTCTAATAATACTTATAATTATAACTAAAAGTTAGTTATACCTATAATTATAACTAAACATTGCTTATAATTATAATCTTAATTTTACAAACTAATTTATAATTATAAAATAATTTAAAAATTAAGAATTTATAGAATATTTTATATAAACTAATGTATAATTATAAAAATTATAATTTTTAATTAAGTCAATTATTACGTATATTTCTTTCTTTGGGTTTTTTATTTATGCTTATTGGGAGGATTGCAATGAAGGAAGTTCATTTACACAAGTAGTACATTTCACTTTGAGTTAACAATATTTTTAATCCTAAAAATTTTATCTTTTTTTAAATTTTCTGCATAAACAATTTGAGAAAAGTTTTAAAGAAAATAGAGATGCACGAGTAGATCGAACATAATGACAAAAACTCTTTTTGTTATTGCTATTGTTGTGGTGTGGCAATCAAATATATAATTTATTTTACTGAGATCAATTCATGAGTTTGGAGATGAAAGAAATAAGGTGATGATGAAGGTATGTACAGCTTTTTAATTACTTTTTTGTCAAAAGATACAAGCTAAATCTTTTTTTTGGAAGATTTGGAAATGACACTCTTTTAAGTCGGGGATAAATATATAAATGGTGTCTAAATTTTTTCATTTTTGCTATTTTAGTGTTTGAACAATTTTTTTTTTATAATTAAGTGTATGAACCTATAAAAAATTTTAAAATTGTATCTCTAACTTTTTTTACAAGTTAAAGTGTTTATGTGTCTTATTTTAAGTAGTAAATTAACTTAAATGTCCTTTTTATATTTGATTTATTTTTATTTTTTAATTTAAAATTTTAATTTTTCACTTATATATATTAAATTTGAAAGAAAATATACCGAATATTATTAAAATAAAATAATTAAACTATTATTATTGAAAAAATAAAATAAAAATATTAAATTTATTTTTAAATTTACCTGAAAAAGTGAAAAGAAAAAATACAATTTACCTAAAATAAAAATACAAGTAAAATTTTATTTACTATAATTAAAAACAAAAATAAAATAATTTTTTTAATGAATATAAATTTTATTTGACTAAAATTATGAATAAAAAATTTAATTCAACAACTATAGTTAATAAAATAAAAATAACTTTTTCATTTCTAATAATTTTAAAAAATAAATAGAATGAAAAAAATAAAGTTTAATAGAAAAGAATGATATTTAAGTCAATTTACTGTTTATAATAAGACACATAAGCACTTTAATATGTAAAATTTGCTAAATACATTATTTTAAAAGTTTTTGCAAATTCATACATCTAATTATAAAAAAAACTTCAAACACCAAAATTGAAAAAGTGAAAAAATTTAAATATCATTTATACATTTATCTCTTTGCTGCGAATGAGTTTATAAAGATTGGAGATGAATGCCAGTTGGTGGTGAGTTGTTTAGATGTTAGAAATGATATGGATGAAAGATTAATATAGTTAGAGAGATGTTAGATGTTAGTAATTCAATTTCTAAATTTACGGGATTGTAAATGGAAGTCTTTATTAGAGTGCTATATAACAATTCATATGGCTAAGAGCTTTTTTCTTTTTACATTTTTTTGGAGAATATGGCTAAGTTAAAATGAATATTCCGGTGACATGTCAAATTTGAATTTAAAAAAAGGCACACTTCAGCCAGTTCAGTTAACATTGACAACATAGGACTAAATTTTTTTTTTTTCCTTATAAAACTTATATATATATATTTATAAATAATTGATTGCAGAAACTCAATAACTTAATTATACAACTTTTGATATAATTATTCTTAGAAAATAAGATTAATCAACACTTTTACCACTGATTAAGATGTTGAAATGAAGTTTTTATTAGTTGAAATGAAACTATTTAAAAATTTAAATGTGATAAAAAAATTGTTTGTAAATTATATTTTTAGTGATATATTAAAATAATTAATTTATAAGTTGTGAAAATAAGCTGAGAAAGTAGATGTTGTGGATATATCAAACTCTAATTTTAAATTTTTGTATAAACAGAATAAAATATTATAATCAACTAGAAGGGCTTGCTTAAGTGAGGTTTTGGATTTCAGTTCTAATGTATACAGTCGTGTTAAATTTGTTGTTGGAAGACCTTTACCATTATTGAGCTATTGTCATGATAGTACTGAATTAATTAAAATCCAGTAAACTCTGGATACTGTTGATTTAAAAAAATATATATTTTAACTTTGTATTAAACAAAAATAAAATAATAAAGAAGGGCATAGGAAATATAATTTGGAAGGCAGTTTAATGAGGTATGAAACGTGGAAGCAAATGGAGAGGTGCGCCAATATCTCTCCTTCATTTCTTTTGAGCTGCAAACTTCCCTAAACTTCTCGTTCTGTCCTTCCATCTCTCTCTTCACACCATCATCAATTCTTGATCTGCATTTTCTTTGATGTGTCAATTTTTTCTGATCCAAAAATCGGCATTTTTCTCATTGAAATCAAACATATGGGTGCTCATTGTCCGTAAAATCTACAATGTGGGTTGTGATTATATATGTGTTTTGAATTGATTCGATATCTTGTATTACATTGTCTTAGTTTTCTTACTTTGGTTGGAGGGGTTCAATCTTGAAAAGATTACAAAGAACACAAGGTTAATGAGAGGTCAAAGGAAAGACAAACATATGCATCTATGAAGACTTGGGCTCATAAGTCGCTGCCGCACCACCTGATGCAGTTGTTGCCGGTTGAGCTTCTTCTTCTGCAAACTTTCAGATGGAATGGCAGATCCTGTTATATATGGCAATTCTGATCGTGACATTGAACAAGTTTGTTTTCATTTGCCTTTTTCGCTTACTTCTATATATATATAAGAATTTGATTTTTGGTCACTCGTTTCTTGCAGAAATGGTTAGGGTTAAGGTTATACTTTATTTACATTACCTTATTTAGAAATTTGCTTAGATACAGAGAAAGAGAAGGAATTAATTTGTTGCTGACATAAAATAAAATTCATTTTTTATTACATTGGAGAAGGGGAGGATAAAACTAGCATTGGAGAATTAATAAAATAAATGTATTACTTGAATTTAAAACCTAGCAAATGTCACAGCGAGCTTTTGCCACTAGGCCAAGTGCCCACTGGCCCAGAAGAAAAGGTTGTTTCCTTAAGAAAATAGCAATGATTATAATTTATTTAGTCTATAATTGGAGTATTCAATTTCTGATAAGATAGATTGATGTGTGAAGCACAAGGTTAAATGGTCTAGTGGTATATTTTTTTTCTTTTAAGATATTAATAGGTTAAGAGTTCCATTCTTATTTTATCCTTTATAATTTAAAAAAAAAAATTGACAGATAAAGAAATAGTCTAATAGTTACTTTATAATTGTTAAGAGTTTGATTTTTATCTCCTCCTCTACAATTTAAAAAAAATGACGGATAAAGAAATGGTCTGATGGTTACAATTTATGAGATATAGGTTTAAATTTTATTATTGTTGTACAATTTTTTAATATTTAAA